>CAJQZN010041210.1:55251-72025 GCA_907164685.1 Colias eurytheme | reverse complement strand
GCGGCTCTCAGCGCATCGAATGCATTGACAACAATGACAAGGGTTTGGATATAGCGCTATAAAACCACACATATAGAATATCTACATCAATTTGTGCTTCATTTACTTTTAAAGTATTACAGGATTCATTACATATATGATTCATCAGAAGAATAAATTCGGAGAGAAGTTTATAATTAATCACAATTCAGACACCTAACAATCAATCAAGATGTTGGACGGAGATATTATAAAAATCTGAATAATTACTGTGTTTAACGGATGTCCTGAATCTCCTCCTACCAGAGATGAATTTCGGGTTGATAGACGTGTAATTTCAACTGGCATCTTCACGCCTACAAATTTCCGAATAAAAAATGACATAATTCACGTCGACCATAAAACTTTTATTTCTAACACTTTATTGTTCTTTCAAGGTCCTAGCAAGTAACCAGCTAAAGAGGTTTATAATAAAAACAAAAACCAACGCAGCATGATTAAGTGTCAAACCAATCGGAATTCCCATCCATTTTGGTTTGGTTATATTTTTTGTGTAGGTTCTAAGAAGGTCGTCTTTCGATGGAAGCAAGGTCATCTGACCAGTCGGGGTTGAGATAATTTTATCGATTTAAATCAGGTCAAAGCGCGAGTAACTTCTTCGTCTTTACTTCTTGTGATTTCATAATTTATACTTAATTTAATATTGCTGTAGTCACAGGTACTGTTTAGATGATGAAATATCTTGATTCATTAGCGTTGAATTAATTTAATCGAATTTGTTTAAACTAGATTACACCATAATAAAGACTTTATTTTTTTTAATAAAAGCTGATTATAAAATATATACAGCACAGCTGTAAAACTTGTAAACGTGTAGCTCAAAAATAAGTATTCAAACGAAGTTATTACGAGTGAACCGGTTTTCCTCTTTAGTGTACAATTAAAAGTTGTCCCGTGATAAGCAATTATAAGTTAATAAAACAAGCAAGTGAGTCCAATGCACTCATTAACTCTGCAAGTGAAAGAATTACCGATGTTCGTTATAAAACTCAAGTTTTCCAATCCAAACTTTCGTCTGCAAATCAATAGGCTCAATTCATTTTATTAGCACTTTCAAGTCTTTTATTACTTCAGTAAAGTTTCATGTTATTATCCTAATTGTTTCTTATTAAAAGTTTTAATTATTTATATCAACAAGCTAGTAAGCATCGTCATTATCATCATGTCAGAATTATAAGAAGCATGCATTCAGGTATTTTATTGGATATAGCAGTTTTTACATTATAATAAGTACCTCTGGCGATTTTTGAATATCACAATTTAACTATTTTCTTTTAAAATATAATTTAACAATGAATACAAAAACAAACATCCTATTATTTTTGTTACATTTCACACGCCAACTACAAAACGACCAATAGGTACCTGCATCGAAAGCTGTTTTGGCATATTCTTCAGCAGACTTATCAACCGTTTCCTTACACGTTTTATCTTTATGGCTATGCGATATTACGCATATCCCAATACTCGAGGAAAGTGATTAGACTCGACTATCAGTTCACGGTTGAGAGCCTCGCACATGTCGGGCCTACACATTCACTGAACACTTCCTAACATCTGTCATGTGCTATATTATTATCATGTTTATGTGGGCTTCATCGTGTTATTAGATTTAGCGGTAGAATATTCTTAAAATGATCATCGATCGCTGATCATTTTATGGTCTAAGGTTCCTTTATTCATGTTTTTATTTTTATCTCCAATTCATGACTCTTTATAGTAAAAATTATTAAATAGCAGAGATGTGAATTCAGTAAAATCCAATTTGTGATATCTAACACCGAGAGAGCAGAAAAAAACATACACAGAGTTTTAAATATTCTGTGAACAGCCAATAAAACGCTTGCACAAGGATGCGGCTATATTACCCTTATAAATAATTCCTGTTCCGTCATATGGTGCTCTTTATCTTCTGTAAGCTACGGACACTTTACCTAAGGGACTGATTTAAGCCGATAGGAAGTTAATGGCAGGTACTTAGCTGTTGCAACATTTAAAGGTAGTCGACTTTTGTTTTGCCTCATATTGTTCGCTTATCGAGATCTCAATTTGTGGGTACAAAAAAAGTTACGTTCGGTGGCCCATTTCGATAAAACCAAAAACTGAATGTTTACAGTTTTTTTTGTCGACCACAAAATTCTTTGGTCCTTTGTGTGCGATGGATCATTGAGGTGAAAAATGAGTAATTTATGACCAACATTAAGTCAAATAATCAATCCTTTAAGATGGATAAGCTGATGTATCTCTCGCGGAGTACATGTTAGTTTTTGAGCCAAATATCCTACGCAGACCACCAAGCAGTAAACATCTGAATGCAAAAATGCATACAGACTTAAATTATATTCAGTATGCAAAGACAAAACATAACGTGTATGAAGTACTCACAAATTCTAACAACATAGTTGGTGCACATTCGCGCGGTTTTGGTAAGCGAACACTGTTTGTGTACGTTTGTTTACGTTCCGATCTGCTGACTAACTTTATTATGCAGCTGGGTGCACCGTTTATTAACTTTACCATTTGGTACATTGTTTTAGATGCTAATCTAGGATATTTGCTGTTAGGTAAATCTGTAAAGCAATCTCCGAACCATATTTGGCGATATGAATGAACTCGGTCGTGGGCTTAGCGTATTAGTTTACTTTATTAAATAGTGATTGTGATTGTATTTTATGGGCTTTAATTAGACAACGTAAATTGGTTGGTACTTTTTACACCATAAAAGTTAAAAAGTAATAAAAAGTTACAGAATAAATTACCTATATATTATAAGTACTTATGAAGATTTCATTTAGTATCTCCAAAAACGGTTGAAAAAAAGAATGATAAGTCATTGAGATAATATTAATAATGGAGCAGACACCACGAACAAAATCTGTGCGCCAAGATGGCGGCGCGGGGCGCGCGAATGACGGCTAGACAGTCATAGATTATGCGATGTCACTGACTCACCCTCAGAGCAGTTTATTCCTCTGAATGCACGTTGACTTGAAATTTTCTTTGTACTTACTTAATATTTATTTCAGATATAAACTGACTTTACTACGCGGGGCTAACAATATCTGGCATATAATATAGGATGAGGAGGTTCAATATGGGCTATGGGAAGTTTCATTCCTTACAAATTGAGCCTTTTTTAGAAAAAAAAATAAAAGCCGTGTAAAAATTGTGTTTATTTATATTTAGTTCATCATCCTCAGAACATGTTCCCGGCTCAGAAATTGCTTGTATTGTTCCAGTACTATTGTAGCACACCTTCGGCTAAAATAAATATAATAATAATAATGTTAGTGATGGCTAAAATAATATTTTATTTGTAATACAAATCCGTAAAATTTTATTATTATTACTAACATCAATACAAGGAACAGCAGACTTCTTTAGAATACGCCTTCCCGCTTTTGTGGTATATTTATCCTCATCGCGCGCAAATGCAATGAACAGATGTTAGTTCTATCGGATGGTAACCAGGTTTCTTCACTGCGGTTGTTTTGGACAAATTTTACCCATTTTTCCCTTTCTTCACGACCCAGACATGGAAACCTTGAATAGAAAAAATATTAATCTCTGAACTAGCGGTCCGCCCCGGCTTCGCCCGTGGTACATATTTCGCAATAAAAAGTAGCCTATGTTTTTTCTCAGGGTCTAAAGATTGTCTGTGCCAAATTTCATCAAAATCGGTCCAATAGTTTATGAGCCTATTTATTACAATCAAACAAACAAACAAAATTTTTCCTCTTTATAATATTAGTGCAGATAAATAAATAATAATTCAATTATACGTTCAAGTCAGTAGCTTATACAATATCAATTAAAATTGATTAAAATCAATTAACAAAAAAAAAATTGGTGATTAAGTAATTGATTTTCATATTTCATGATTTCACCTTTTTTCAATTAACAACCAGTCTATGCTTTTCTAAATATGTAAAATTATTATTTTATACTATAAAAATATACGCCAGCAAATATTACTAACAACACTTATTTCATGCCCAATGTCATATCTTAAATTTTTAATCTATGACAAATGACGCAAAATGTCGCCCGCCAAAAATTTTGTTCTAACTAAGTTTTAAAAATTATTATCTAATTACTTACTGATTGAAAAGTTATTCCTTTGCACTTTTCCGTATTATTTGTATTATTTGTGCAATATCGTAACACACACGTAGGCATATTTGATGCGTTTCACTTTAAAACAAATAAAAAATGAGCGTGACGTTCGCGCCAATGAGCGAGCAAGCGACCGAGTGCAGTTACGCCACATGACGTATGTTGAGTGGAACATAAGTGGTGTAGGCGGTATCGACTCCATATTAATATTATCTCAATGTGATAAGTAAAATTAATAAAAACAAGTATCGAAGTCAGATAATAAAAACATTTGAAGCGAATGCAAAAACAATTTTAATCAAACACGTTTCCATATCGCGTATCAGTTTACTCCAAAAGAATTCACCTTGATATAATCAACAAAATACCAAGAAAACGATCAATCACACGAAAGATACACTAACACTATAACGGAACCATATCGATATTAAGCAAAAACGTTTGCAGACATGGTGGCGGCAAAATTATCGATTATATTTATTTATTTGTATCCAGCAATTTATTACGTTCACACTTCAAGAATGCAGATAATAATACAAATGATTTATTATTTACTTCGTATATTATAATAATGTGGTGTTTATAATAATAATAATTAGTAGGGATAATTTATCAGACGGTTATTTGTTTTCTTTGTCCGTACAGAATTCAACAATTGAAAATCTTATAATATGAATTTAATTATCATCTAATTTAGACTTTTTCCATATTAATAAATATTCCAACATAAATAACTCTACTCAAATATCTTAAAATAATAACATATTAAGTAGCGACATATCTCAACTACATTGGTTATTTAATAATTAATATCCAAAATATCAAAGGTTATCTTCAAAGCATTTTATTATTAAATACGCATACAATATAAGTATTACGTAATCATTCGAAACTTCTGGTTTTTTATGTATTTTCCTGCTTATTTATTACCCCTATATATGTTAAGATTTATAAGAATAAATCGGTATTTACATTATTTCTTAATAATTGCACCTGCACTACTGAACATCATCTGAGAATAGTCGCATAAAATTCAGGAGCTCAAATTTATTACATCTTCTTTTAAATTGTTGTTCGGTGACGTCACCTTCGTCCGATATTCTTTTGCTAGATCGTTATCTCTTAAATATGTATCACTTTTAAGGGTTAAGAATTTAGGTTTAAGAATCCGTCGACCCTAATTAACCGACTTCAAAAAAAAAGGAGGAGGTTATTTTAGCTTTGTGGTTGCGGTCATGATTTCCTTGATCGGTAAAAATAATACCTCTACAAAATTACAAAATCTATACATCTTAATCTTAATTCTTTCTTAATATACTATTATAAAGGCGAAAGTTTGTATGGATGTATGGATGTAAGGATGTATGGATGTATGGATGTATGGATGTTTGTTACTCTTTCACGTAAAAACTACTGAACCGATTACAATGAAATTTAACACACATATAGAGGGTAACATGGATTAACACATAGGATAGGTTTTATCCCGGAAATCCCACGGGAACGGGAACTAAGCGGGTTTTCCTTTGAAAACGCGGGCGAAGCCGCGGGTGGAAATCTAGTTCTTTAAATACGTGTGAAATTAGATAAGTTACATTTATGCGAGTGTGATGACAATTTGCATTCAGTGCGCATCTAGACCATTTTAAAAGACTTTAAAAAGATAATATGACATTGGTTATGGTTCCCAAGCGACTATGAAATGGTTCGTGAAGCTATACCTTCTCACACACCCTTACCTACTATGTATTTTGAAGTTAAAGTTACATATTTCATATTTGTCACGATTTATAAGCATTCTATTATGTCCCGTGTAGATTATCTCCAATGGAGTTAAAATAATATGACGATATAGATGCCCTGGGTACCTACAGAGCCTACGAGACTGAAAAATAAGTTAGACAGTGAAAATGCGAAATGCCTCAAACCCTCACAAAATTAGTTTTGTATAAATTATATTATCATGATAAGAATTTAATTTACTATTTCGCAATATACGTAATTGAAATATAGATTGAAGAAATGTATTTGGATTATTTCTTGTAATTCTATTATGACCGCAAATGTTCTAAACTTTACAAAATATGTGTATTAAATTACCAAAGATATATAATGATTTGGTAAACTCCTATTACATATTGAGCAATCGCCAGTCGACTGAGGTTATTATAACACTAGATTACCGCCCGCGGCTTCGCCCGCGTTTGCAAAGGAAAACCCGCATAGTTCCCGTTCCCGTGGGATTTCCGGGATAAAAACGGTATGATATCCTATGTGTTCCAAGTTACCCTCTATATGTGTGCTAAATTTCATTGTATTCGGTTCAGTAGTTTTTAAGTGAAAGAGTAACAAACATCCATACATCCATACATCCTTACAAACTTTCGCCTTTATAATATACAAGAATATTAGATTAGATATTATTAGATATAAGATTTCAATCCTAACATTCCATTTTAATATAAATGTTTACATTTATCTTCATCGATGATATTAGCAGGTAGACTTTTTAATATTTTTCTTTTAGCGTAGCGTATATTATTCTTCATTTAAGTAAAGTTATATTTAAACAAATAAAGACCATTATCAATTAAATCTTTCTTATTGTTTAATTAACTTTGCTTAGAATTAATTTATTTGAATTTGATTCTAACGCTTTTTCTTCTATAATAAAAATCGTTTAACATGTGTGTTTATTTATAAAATGTTGAACAATATCGATACATAAAGATCTCTTTTCCGCTATAGCTATTATGTAACTCCTATGCATATTTAATATAAGCACACTTTGAAACAAGGGATCCGTAAATTGAAACGTTATATTGAAATATTTCGCAGTCTAGACTCCGTCCGGAATCCTTTTGTTTTATTAAGCTTCAAAATATTATTGAGTGCGTTTCAAAAGTCTCTCTTATCGTAAAATTTTAATTAATAGTTAAGTTGCTTCTCTTCTGTGGAAATTATAATACCTATTCAATTATAAGTACCCCTGGTGTCACATTATTTATTCTTAGAAACATAGAAATGTTGCTAGAGGACGATGTATGTAGTAAACGAGTATAGAATACTTTTCTGATAAGAAAAAATTACGATACCTGTAGACAGATTCGAGCTTATAGAACGCAATATAAAAATTACATTTACCCCTAAAAATTACTACGGAAAGCACCGATAGCGTAACGATCTTCCGCGTGGACATTTTGAGCACATTCTCGCATTTTCTACATGCGCAACGCACATTGTACCAGTTTCGTAAATCCGGAAGCCCATTGTTTAGCACAACTGCACAACTCGAGCTACATTAGTATCCCAGTTAACTGAGCCGTTTGATACAAAAACTGAGTAACTCGATCCAGCGTTTCCCGGCGCTAACAACTAATTGGCCATCGCTTCCCCCGATAGGGTTACGACGCGGTGACGACGCTTTTAGACGTCACGAGATATATTTACCGTTCTTTTTAATGTGAAATATGGTAACGTTTTAACGTGGAAATGTATTGTGTTGCTTTTCATTGTTTGGTTTCAGGAAGTAAAGTTCTTTTTGTAAAAGTATAATTTCCAGACTTTGTACGCTGATCAATTTGTACCATTTGACTATACAAGCTTTACATTTTTTGATATAGATTAACAGAAACAATCTCTTCAATTATTATAATGATTCAAATAAAAGAATATGGTTACTTATATAGATAAGTAACCATATTCTTTTATTTTTGTTTCTATAGATTATAGATTAATAACAATAACAGATATCTGTTATTGTTATTAATCTATAATCTCATCTATTACAAAGAAGTTCTCTAAACTAGAAACGATTCCCAATTCACATCAACGCCTACTCGACTCGCAGTAGGAAATTAAATATAAATATATGTAGTAGAACCCGTCTCCTGTCGTTTATCGAAATCGTTGCATCCACTTCCTTTCCCTTCCTTCCGCTCTAATCTTGCTATTCGCAGCTAGCGGATGAAATAGCGATTTATTAATGTGAGAAATTTATTTATTTTATTTTCTAGCGTGACTCACACAAAATGTACAGTTTTATAATATGCAAAAGCTATGTGTGAAACACTAAGTACTAAGCCTGCGTAAACGGACCATGAATATAAGTTTATATTTGACCACAGTTAGCCAGTTAGTAACCGCTACTTTATTATATTAGCCATTTAAAATCAGATTTTCTAATCTAAAAACTTGGTTCATCGCTGTTTGAAAGTAAAAACTGTATCTTGTAAAGCTTAACGATTAAAAAATACAAAAGCTACTTTTTTCACCATTAAATGGTCATTAATAAGTCATTTCAAAAGTAATTAATTCCAATTTCTAAGTCCAAATAATTTATTGGTAAATAATTAATACACAAACACTTATGGACGGAACTTAGTTGGAAGTTTGCGAGAGTACTTGTAGTTTACTTAGTTTACAGCGTAGAATATAGATTGAGAAATTAAATTGGATTGAACGTTACATTACTGACGAAAGTGCTTTTAATTATTTGTTATGGCTATAACAGCAGTGCCTGAACTAAAACAATACATTTAAAAATATTATGGTAGAATATTACACAACGATAGGTGATACATAAACTATAAAAGGTGTTACGGAATTGAAAAGGATTCTCCGATCGGAACCAGGATTTGACCAGCTTTTAATGAACTACCAGACTGTGAGATTTCTTCTAATATTCGGTTATGAAATAACAGTGTCATATTTACGGGTTTTTCGGAAGTTTCCTCTGCCTTTGAATAAAAATAATACCCAACAGTTTTGTTTAAATACTTTTTTTGACACTACCTTTCTTCCTCCTTCGAAATCCAAGCTTGAAGTGCATTCACTTTACTCCCATTCAAACACTGATAATATTTCATACAACGGTGATGCAGCGCTATTTTCCATATCACTCGGATCGCTTAGAAGATGACAGCTTACGATTTGCACGCATATTCCGTCTGTCACTCCAGTTCGCGGCATTAGTGGTAACGGTCGACGTGTGCGGGCTTGAGTGTTTATTTACGTAGTTTGTTTACATGGAACTATTATAGTACTATTTTTATTGACTGCAAGTTAAATAGGGGTATTTGAGAAAGCTAAGATAGGTTCCCACTTATAGAGCAGTTTCAACTATAGACGTAAATGCTATTTCTTAACTGGATGACGTAGATAGACATAACATACTATTTTTGTAGTATGTTAACTTTGTTTTAGAAACAATACCTATACTCAGAATTCACAATTTTTCTTATTATAAATCATAACAAATTACTTTAAAATTCAAAATAATTAATCCTCTTCAATTTTGTCTTTGATCACTACAATTAAAAATATAAACGGTCCCATATATCCCACAACATCTGAACGTATAGCCACCCAGCTACGTGACATACCGCGATCGCACGGGTATTTTAGTCAATTTTATTTACATATTTTAACGCTCGATTGATAGGGGCTGATCAATTTCGGTAATGGCCTGATGTAATGCATGCGCATGAACTTATTATAATCATATTATAAGCTATATGATAGCGGGACAAGTGACACTTTAAATTTTAATATTAATTTATTACGAGAAGTCCCCTGTCCCCTAGTGAGGTATGGGGCAGATGCATTATTCATACATCTATCACACTGATTGATTTTCCTTAACGACAAGTACTGATCAGCCTTATGTGTCCTGCCAGAGCGAGGCATTCTTCGTATCTACCGGGAATCGAACACAGCACCCCTCGGTTCTACGCGTACGCGTTAACTACTGTACGAAAGAGACGGACGAATTCATAATAATCAATTGATAATAATTAATTATCAGTGTCATGGAATTGCTAAGGGTCGACTTCTTCGTATTGAGGAGATATGAGTAAAGAACCCTTATAAGTGGTAGTAAATGATAAGATTTCATAATTATTATAAAAATTGTAATTCAACTGACTAAACTTGTCAACCTGACAATGCAACTAAACTAATTTGAAACTAATGAAAACAAAAACTAATTAGAAAAAAAGGTCAATTAACAAATAAAACATATCTTAATCTTAATCTTAATACTATTATAAAGGCGAAAGTTTGTAAGGATTTATGGATGTATGGATGTATGGATGTATGGATGTTTGTTACTCTTTCACGTAAAAACTACTGAACCGATTACAATGAAATTTAGCACACATATAGAGGGTAACTTGGATTAACACATAGGATAGGTTTTATCCCGGAAATCCCACGGGAACGGGAACTATGCGGGTTTTCCTTTGAAAACGCGGGCGAAGCCGCGGGCGGAAATCTAGTCTTCAATATATAAAGACATTTCAATTCACAGATTACAGGTAAATCTATGTAGCTAACGCCTAACGGCGGGGGCACACGATGCGTTGCGGCGCCGCACCGCAAAGATTTCACCGTGTCAGTGGGCACACGAGCGGTGCGGCGCCGTAACGTTGTTTTGTCGCAGCGGCGCCGTAGCAGCGTTGGACAGTCTGTTAATGAAAAGCGAGCGTGTCTCCTTCCTTGTGACGCAAAACAACTGAGCGGTGCCGCTCCGGCGTCGCATCGCATTCACCCCTCCCCGCCTCGTCTCGGTGGTTGCAAGTCCGGTGCGGCGCCGGAGCGCATCGTGTGACATGCCACAGATATTTCTATGTAAGACGACGCAGCGACACCGCTCCGGCGCCGGACCGCCGCCGCAACGCATCGTGTGCCCCCGCCGTTACGCATAAGCAACACGATAGTTCTGAAGAAAATCAATCACAAGGCGCCAAGTCCATTCTAAAAAAAAAAATATCAACTAATACAGTTTCCGTAACGCAACCATGCCTTAGTTCACAACAAATGATGCGTGTTAGATATTATTTATTCTTCAACATCCAGGATAGTTCAATCACTATTAATTTAGAGTAACACTCGTAAATTAACTACCGCTGCGTTCATTCAACGTCATCCGACGAAAAATGTCACTCCCACTTCTATTTCGAAGTTTAGTTGGATATGTCGTAAAAATAATACGCATTAACTATACTAATATTATAAAGCTGAAGAGTTTGTTTGTTTGAACGCGCTAATCTCAGGAACAACTGGTCCGATTTGAAAAATTCTTTCGGTGTTAGATAGCCCATTTATCGGGGAAGGTTATAGGCTATATTTCATCACGCTAAGACCAACAGGAGCGGAGCAATGCGTATGAAACCGCGGGACACAGCTAGTTATATAGAATTGGGTTAGTGTCGACCACACGTGCCGGGCCTTTCTGTGAAATGGTTTTATGTCAACCGGATTTAACACTCAACGAGACTCGATAAGAAGTCCGATGTTTTCATATTTAAAACTCTACGATGCAGATGAGTCGAAAACTACATTGTATTATTTTGATTTTTCATGCTTTATTAGTCTCATGATGTCTCTTTTGTCATTGGTGAAAAAGTTATTGGGTTTTATAGGATTCGTTGAAATTAAAACTTTATAATTTGCAATGTTAGAGAAACTCTATCTCTATTTGCAACAAGTTTGAAACGGGAATCTCGATGCGAATTTAACTCAAACCAAAGTTTTTAAAATATTTACCCAAATTGAAGTTAATTCTACAAACCACAAATATCATTGCTCATTGCAAAACCGAAAACACGGTGTGACCGCGGTTAATAATTTATTATAAACGTCATGCGTTTTATGCGGTGGTCAATGTTATGGTCTACGTGACCTCTGGAGAGGTTAACCTACTATTGAGAATTACGTACAATATTCTATCTATACTAATATTATAAAGCTGAAGTTTGTTTGTTTGTTTGAACGCGCTAATCTCGGGAACTACTGGTCCGATTTGAAAAATTCTTTCGGTGTTAGATAGCCCATTTATCGAGGAAGGTTATAGGCTATATATCATCACGCTACGACCAACAGGAGTGGAGCCACGGGGGTGAAACCGCGCGGAGCAGCTAGTTAAATATAAGCATTTACACCAGTTGTTAGATATTAAACTGGGCCAAAATCTTATGTATAATATAACTCATAAAATATTTGCATAAGATGTATTGTGGTTAGATATATTACGTAGTATGTTAAAAAAAAATAGCGGAACATTCATAATCATTGAACATCGTCCTAAGCTTTGCCTTGTTCTTGAAAAGCTGTTGTTCATCTGAAGTGTGGGTCGAAGAATGTCAACATTTGCAGTTATCCTAAGTAAGGACTAAGAGGACCCATACCCACCCTATAAAGGCCCATTCACACATGTCAATGTCACGAACATGTGATCATTCTAAAATGTTTAGGGACTGCGTAATAAAATTCATGTTATATAAAGAGTATAGGGTAAAAGTGGGATAGATGCCGCACCGGGATAGATGCCTCATTTTCAAAAAACCTCACTTCCCAGAGTCGTGACTACGAATTAATGATTTAAATAGGAGCTCCTATCACCCCGCACCTCGGGTACGCATGAGCTGTTGTTTGGTGAAGACGTGTTTCGCTAGTGCGCATTGTGCATAGTTCGTGAAGTTCGCCGTGGATATTAATCCACGGCGAACTTCACGAACACGTTAAAATTTAAAAAGGTTGATATTTGCCTTTGCATAACTTTATAAGCATTAATAAATTTCACTATATTTCTTATTATGTCTATACACTGGTTCATTAATTACAAATCTAAGTGAAAATAGTGGTTCTTTTGTTTTTATTTAATAAAAAAAATGGGGCAGCTATCCTTATCAAAAAGTATAGTTGCCCCTTTTTTTGAGGGATAGATGCCCTTAGGGGCCTCTAAGGGCATCTATCCCTCAATAAATATTATGTATATGTTATTATCGATAATCACAGGTACCGTTTATATTTTTACCTGATTGCGCCAGAGGTTTTCTCTATGTTAACCGATTTTACTCGTTTAATTTGCTTTTTTTGTTATGTATACTTTCTTATTAATGATCTGCCCTTATACTGATTGTAGGAGAACCACGCCACGAAAATACAAAAGAAAAGAAGGAGTGCGAGCGCAAGTATATTCTTGGACAACAGAACAACTATGTTAACATGACATTTGCTGGTTTATCATATAAATTTTATTAGATTTCGCGGTTATAGAGTATGTAAGGCATCTATCCCACTCTGCAGGCATCTATCCTCAAAAAAGGTGTTCTACAAAAATGTTTATTACACATTATCTATAAATGATAGGATAAAAAAAATATATAGTAATTCAAAACAGATAATTAACCTAGCTATATTCATACAAAGTGTTCGTATAAAATTCATGTTTTTAAAATTATGAGGCTATTTCAAAAAGTGGGGCATCTATCCCACTTTTACCCTACAGCTAAATGCGATCAATACATAACATCAACACATGTGCCCGAAGGTCGGAGACGCATCTGTGTATATCGTGATTCTGATTACAATTCACACGATCGACAACAGATGTATGTACTATAGATATACCTTGTAGGTAGGTCCTATAGGATGAAGGTCAGTTTTCAAGATTAAAGGACGTACTGAAAGCGAATGCATGCACAAATAATTTGGAAAATCCAAAAGTGCACGCCTCATAATTTTTTTTTAATAAATATTTATTAATTATTATTTTTGTTTATTTAATAACAATTAAACCACATCGAATCAGACCCTGAAAAATGAAAGGGTTCTATTCCTGAGCATACTCAAGCGTAAGAGAAAAAAAAAGACTCGATTAGTAAAGTATTTCGGTCGCTATCGTGTTAACAAGAAAAAGGATCCGCACATACAGACACACGGACGTCCAAGACAGAACTTTTTTAAACTGTTTTTTAACTAGTTTAAATAACAAAAATGACATCAAAAATATCATGAACGTTAAAAATAGTGTTTTTTCTTAATATGTGTGTGTATGTATTATCTTACAAGTGCAATGTATGATACATAAAGACATTTTAAGTTTGAAAAATCAGATGTTTTGCGCGAAGTGACAGTAGTACCTACCCACCTCAACGCTTCGCTTATGAGGCGTGCAATACAAGATAGAGAGAAGAGAGAGCTGCTAATAATATTAACTTACTAGATACCTACTAGCGGTCCGCCCCGGCTTCACCCGTAGTACATATTTACGTTTTCCTGGATAAAATATAGCCTATACGGATTCGGAAGAATCCCTCTAAGCTAAGTAATGGTAAATGGAAAGAAATTTTGAAATCGCCTCAGTAGTTTTTGAGCCTATTCAACACAAACATACATATATACAAAGGTTTCCTCTTTATAATATGTATTAGTATAGATATCTACATATGGTACCTACATATCTACGTATTTGTCTTGTACCTATTTGATATTTTAATAATTGAAAGATCCAGAAGATGTAAAAGAAGCCAACCTTTACCAATCGTCGCTCTATTTTTTTTTGTAAACGTCGCTCTATTTCATTTTTAAAACGTACATACACGAATTTAACATGGAAAAACTAGCAACAATTATATTTTAAATACATAATGATAAAATTATATTCATGTAATGCATCGCTAGACAATGGACGCCAAAAACAATTCATGTACAAAATTGATTTATTGCATTAATTAATTATGTTTAACTCGTTGATATTTTACACATTATTATAAGGTAACGGTAACGTCATGTTAATAATTAATCAATACAAAACCAAAATATGTAACTATGTCGTAGATGTAACAAACATAAATTAATTAAAAGAAGCCGCTAGAGTCGTTATTCCTAAAACTTTCAAAATATTCTAATGTACTGTACTTAATAAAGGTACTAGCTCCTAACACAAAATATATCATCGTGGGTTATTAATTAAATTACTAATAGTATTTTTTAATAACTATTATAACATTTACATAAGTATGAATATAATCTTATACATAAAACATACTATAAAAATGAATCGCAAAAAGTGTTCGTAACTCGCGAACGGCCTAACCGATTTCGTTAATTTTTTTAATAATATTCCTTGAAGTACGAGGATGGTTCTTATGGAGAGAAAACGTAAGCATGTACCGCTAGTTGTCCATAAAAATAAGTAGTAATACACAATTAAGTACAATAAAATACATTCTAATTACGCACATGATGTTTGTTTCTAACCTTCATTATAAAATACGAATACATAATTTCTTTTTGTTTCATTGTATGGTAACACGTTCTCGCTTACAAGTATTAATAGGCTCTGAACGTGACCGACAGACGTACAACACTTCTATATATAGAGTGCAATGAATTGCGTTTCCTTACAAGAATTTCATTTACTCGTAACGGGCACTGTAAACAAAATTACTGATGTAGGCGATTGCTCTAGTTACATTTGAAACTGATGCTTTATAATCAATATTAATAAAAAAGCTTTACACAAAAGGAACTCCTTCGCACTTTGCTTAAAAATTGACAAAACGTGTAAATGTTAAAAAAGAGACATACGACGCGTTGAAATAGCTTAAAATTACCAAACTAGAAGTCAGCATGCACTGGGATGATAATTACCTGAAAATAAAATAAAATAGTAGTATTAAAACAAATTCGCACAATAAAAATGTATAAAAAGATTTGACAGCGGTGGGATTCGAACCCACGCCCTTTCGGACTGGTGCCTAAAACCAGCGCCTTAGACCACTCGGCCACGCTGCCTGTGCGAAGCTGGATGAAATTATCAATCGTATACATTTCATACCAAATCAATATAATAGATACCTCCATAAAGAAATATTTTTTTCCATCATTTTTTCAGTCAATATATTTATACACAGCATACTTCGACAATTTATCGCTATTACTACATAGGTATTATAATACAAAGTCTTTCGTCGCGTCTGTTTATCTGTTGGCAATAAACTCAAAAACTATTGCAACAGCTTCATTCTGGTTTCACCAATGGATAGTTAAATTTATGGTAATTTACATAAATAATAATAGCCACACATACTTTTTAAGAAGAAAGTAATTGAAATTAATAATTCAAAAAACATATGATGAATTGTCATTTGATATTGAAACCAAAAAAAAATCATAAATTGTAGGCTTCCAATTAACGTAACCACAACAGATCAATCATCCTACATCATGTGCCAAAAAGCAAGTCTTTTCTTTGAGTCGATTGGCGCCTCTAAACAAAAAAGAAGCATACCCATTAAGCAAACGAGATTACAAAAACCTTCTCATTTACAAGGATTGGCGTACTCAACGCAATCAGGGATTTATGCCCCATAATAGCTCGATACGTGACACCCACCTCGCTAACTAACCTATAATAACGCTTATTACAATAACTCCATCATTGCATTTCCGAGAAATTGTTAATGCTGTTCTGAAATGCACAAAAGTTTGCGAAATTGAGGGTATCTGATTATAGTTCTTAGTGCAGATTAATATTGCTCAATCAAATCATCATTAAAGTAGGTACTTTAATACATTGTTAAAGTAATATACATAGCTACTTAAGTACTTACTTAAAAAAATTTTCACGTCTACTGTCATATCCATACTAATATTATACATGCGAAAGTAACTCTGTCTGTCTGTCTGTTACTCAATCACGCTTGAACTACTGAACCAATTTGCATGAAATTTGGTATAGAGATATTTTGATACCCGAGAAAGGACATAGGATAGGTTTTATTCCGGAAATCCTACGGGAACGGGTTTTTCTCTGAAAACGCGGGCGAAA
>CAJQZN010041210.1:0-45251 GCA_907164685.1 Colias eurytheme | reverse complement strand
AACATTTAGGTTAGGTTAGGTTAGACTTTGATAAACAACGCACGAGCTGAGCGAGCAAAGCGAGCGTGCCGCGGCAGCGGCCGGCGAGTGCCAGAAGCGGATCGCTTTTTAAAAAACAAACAATTATAATAATATAGTAGTAGTTTCTTAAATTATTTTATTTAAGTCGCATTTTTTCTTAAATACATATAAGATATCCACATTTTCCATAGTACTCGTACCTCTTCGTCGTAAATTCTTTGCTATGACTTTCTTCATAATATTGTTATTAAACGAATTATGAAGTTTTTAACTGCGAATAATTTAATTTTCGCCAGCGGCCGCCATCTTATCACATAAACACAGAGCTTGCAGCGCCTCTACCAACGATTAATGTAACTATTTTACGATATGATCAAATAATTTTGATCATTTCATGAAAAAACCGTGCGTTAATTGGCCATATCGTGAAACGATTTCTTATCATTGATCTGCCCAAACCACATCATGATGTGGCCAAACTAAATTGGCCATTTCACGATATGTGACCATTTCGTGAAATGGCCACTCATATCATGAAATGATCAAATCTACGATATGACCACGACATATGTACTATGTAGTACACGAGTAGGTATACTTAGAATACTTTTCTGATAAGAAAAAAATACTACCTTCATCTTTTCTGACTTCTACGATACCTGTAGCCAGATTCGAGCTTATAGAACGCAAAACAAAAATTACCTACCTCTAAAAATGACTACGGAAAGCAAGACATCACCAATAGCGTAAAGATCTTCCGCGTGGACATTTCGAGCACATTCTCGCATTTTCTACATACACCATGCACATTGTACCAGTTTCGTAAATCCGGAAGCCCATTGTTTAGCACAACTGCACAACTCGAGCTACATTAGTATCCCAGTTAACTGAGCCGTTTGATACAAAAACTGAGTAACTCGATCCAGCGCTTCCCGGCGCTAACAACTAATTGGCCATCGCTTCCCCCGATAGGGTTACGACGCGGTGACGACGCTTTTAGACGTCACGAGATATATTTACCGTTCTTTTTAATGTGAAATATGGTAACGTTTTAACGTGGAAATGTATTGTGTTGCTTTTCATTGTTTGGTTTCAGGAAGTGAAGTTTTTCTTGTAAAAAGTTTTAAGGTATCATTTCCAGACTTTGAACGCTGCGCTGTTCGATTTTTACCATTTGACTATAAAAGCTTTACCTACATTTTTTGATAAAGATTAACAGAAACAATCTCTTATTATTTATAGAGATATAATTATAATAATGATTCAAATGCAAGAATATGGTTACTTCTCTATATCTGTTACTGTTATTAATCTATAATCTCATCTATTACAAAGAAGTCCTCTAAACTAGAAACGATTCTCAATTCACATCAACGCCTACTCGACTCGCAGTAGGAAATCTTATATATAAAAATGAATCGCAAAATGTGTTGGTAAGCGCATAACTCGAGAACGGCTGAACCGATTTCGATAATTCTTTTTTTATTATATTCCTTGAAGTACGAGGATGGTTCTTATGTAGAGAAAACGTAAATATTATGTCCCACGGGCGAAGCCGGGGCGGACCGCTAGTTAAATATAAATATAGTAGAACCCGTCTCCTGTCGTTTATCGAAATCGTCGCATCCACTTCCTTTCCCTTCCTTCCGCTCTAGTCTTGCTATTCGCAGCTAGCGGATGAAATAGCGATTTATTAATGTGAGAAATTTATTTATTTTATTTTCTAGCGTGACTCACAAAAAATGTACAGTTTTAAAATGCAAAAGCTATGTCTGAAGCACTTAGTACTAAGCCTGGGTAAACGGACCATGAATATTTATTATAAAATCAGATTTTCGAATCTAATAACTTTGTTTATTTGAAAGTGAAAACTGTATCATGTAACAAAGAATAAAAATACAAAAGCTACCTTTTTTCAATATTTAGTGGTCATTAATAAGTCATTCCAGAAGTAATTAGTTCAAATTTCTATGACCAGATAATTTATTGGTACATAATTAATACACAAACACTTATGGACGGAACTTAGTTGGAAGTTTGCGAGAGTACTTGTAGTTTACTTAGTTTACAGCGTGGAATATAGATTGAGAAATTAAATTGGATTGAACGTTACATTACTGACGAAAGTGCTTTTAATTATTTGTTATGGCTATAACAGCAGTGCCTGAACTAAAACAATACATTTAAAAATATTATTGTAGAATAATACAGAACAATAGGCGATACATAAACTATAAGAGGTGCTACGGGGTTGAAAAGATTCTCCGATAGGAACCAGGATTTGACCAGCTTTTAATGAATTACCAGACTGTGAGATTTCTTCTAGTCTTCGGTTATGAAATAACAGTGTCATATTTACGGGTTTTTCGGGAGTTTCCTCTGCCTTTGAGTAAAAATAATACCCAACAAATTTTTGTTTACAGACTTTTTTTCACACTACCTTTCTTCCTCCTTCGAAATCCAAGTTTGAAGCGCATTCACTTTACTCCCATTCAAACATTGATAATATTTCATACAGCGGTGATGCAGCGCTATTTTCCATATCACTTGGATCGCTTAGAAGATGACAGCTTACGATTTGCACGCATATTCCGTCTGTCACTCCAGTTCGCGGCATTAGTGGTAACGGTCGACGTGTGCGGGCTTGAGTGTTTATTTACGTAAACAGTTTGTTTACATGGAACTAGTACTATTTTTATTGACTGCAAGTTAAATAAGGATATTTGAGAAAGCTAAGTTAGGTTCCCACTTATAGAGCAGTTTAAACTATAGACGTAAATGCTATTTCTTAACTGGATGACGTAGATAGACATAGCATACTATTTTTGTAGTATGTCGAGTTCGACGTTAACTTTATTTTAGAAATAATACCTATACTCAGAATTCACAATTTTTCTTATTATAAATCATAACAAATTACTTTAAAATTCAAAATAATTAATCCTCTTCAATTTTATATTTGATCACCAAATTTCAAAATACAAACGGTCCCATATATCCCACAACACTGAACGTACATAGCCACCCAGCTACGTGACATACCGCGATCGCACGGGTATTTTAGTCAATTTTATTTACATATTTTAACGCTCGATTGATAGGGGCTGATCAATTTCGGTAATGGCCTGAAGTAATGCATGTGCATGAACTTATTATAATCATATTATAAGCTATATGATAGCGGGACAAGTGACACTTTAAATTTTAATATTAATTCATTACGAGAAGTCCCCTGTCCCCTAGTGGGGTATGGGGCAAATGTATTATTCATACACTGTGTTTCACTGATCGATTTTCTTAAGGACAAGTAGATGATCAGCCTTCTGTGTGCTGCCAGACGGTCAGACCAAGACATTCTTCGTCGTCGACCAGGAATCGAACCCTGCACCCTTCGGTTCTACGCTTACCTACGCGTTAACCAGTGTACGAAAGAGGCGGTCGAATTCATTATAAACAATGATAATAATAATTATTATCAGTGTCATTGAATTGTTAAGAGTTTAATTCTTCGTATTAAGGAGATATGAGTGAAGAACCGAGCTAAGTGGTAGTAAGTAGATGATAAGATTTTGTAATTATTGATGAATATTGTAATACAACTGTCTATATTTATAAAGCTGCAACTCAAATTTACTAAACGAATGAAAACAAAATAAAACTTACTTATTTGTCAATAACAAAATAATTTTGACACAAAAAATGGAAACAAATATCTTGTTTCGAATTATTTATCTTTAATATCTATTAATTTACTGTGCAGCGAACACTTAAACAACACCATACTTCTGAAGAAAATCAATCATAAGGCGCCAAGTCCATCCCGATAAAAACAAAAAAATATAGTATGTGTGTATCAGTTTCCGTAACGCAACCATGCCTTAGTTCACAACAAATGATGAGTGTTAGATATTATTTATTCTTCAACATCCAGGATAGTTCAATCACTATTAATTTAGAGTAACACTCGTAAATTAACTACCGCTGCGTTCATTCAACGTCATCCGACGAAAAATGTCACTCCCACTTCTATTTCCAAGTTTAGTCGGATATGTCGTAAAAATAATACGCATTAACTATACTAATATTATAAAGCTGAAGAGTCTGTTTGTTTGTTTGAACGCGCTAATCTCAGGAACTACTCGTCCGATTTGAAAAATTATTTCGGTGTTAGATAGCCCATTTATCGGGGAAGGTTATCCTACTACTATTATAAAGGCGAAAGTTTGTAAGTATGGATGTATTGATGTTTGTTAGTCTTTCACGTAAAAACTACTGAATGGATTACAATGAAATTTAGCACACATATAGAAAGTAACTTGGATTAACACAAAGGGTAGGTTTTATCCCGGAAATCCCACGGGAACGGGAACTACGCGGGTTTTCCTTTGAAAACGCGGGCGAAGCCGCGGGCGGAAATCTAGTAGGGTATATATTATCACGCTAAGACCAACAGGAGCGGAGCAATGCGGGTGAAACCGCGGGACACAGCTAGTTATATATAATTGGGTTAGTGTAGACCACACGTGCCGGGCCTTTCTGTGAAATGGTTTTATGTCAACCGGATTTAACACTCAACGAGACTCGATAAGAAGTCCGATGTTATATAGAAGTATCCGAGAAACAGCATTTTTCATATAAAACTCTACGATGAGTCGAAAACTATTATTTTGATTTTTCATGCTTTATAAGTCTCATGATGTCTCTTTTGTCATTGGTGAAAAATTTATTGGGTTTTATAGGATTCGTTGAAATTAAAACTTTATAATTTGCAATGTTAGAGAAACTCTATCTCTATTTGCAACAAGTTTGAAACGGGAATCTTGATGCGGATTTCACTCCAACCAAAGTTTTTAAATATTTACCCAAATTCAAGTTAATTCCACAAACCACAAATATCATTGCTCATTGCAAAACCGAAAACACGGTGTGACCGCGGTTAATAATCTTATATATAAAATTCTCGTGTCACAATGTTAGTCTGCATACTCCTCCGAAACGGGTGGACCGATTCTCATGAAATTTTCTGTGCATATCGGGTAAGTCTGAGAATCGGCCAACATCTATTTTTCATATGTAACCACGGGCGAAGCCGGGGCGGACCGCTAGTTTATTATAAACGTCATGCGTTTTATGCTGGTCAATGTTATGGTCTACGTGACCTCTGGAGAGGTTAACCTACTATTGAGAATTACGCTTTTTTTGATATTCTATTAAATATAAGAATTTACCAGTTTTTAGATACGAAACTGGGCCAAAATCTTTTGTATAATATAACTCATAAAATATTTGCATAAGTAGTATTGTGGCACAATTGTGGTTAGATATATTACGTAGTATGTTAGAAAAGAATAATTTTGCGGAACATTCATAATCATTGAACATCGTCCTAAGCTTTGCCTTGTTCTTGAAAATCTGTTGTTCGTCTGAAGTGTGGGTCGAAGAATGACAACATTTGCAGTTATCCCCAGTAAGGACTAAGAGGACCCTACATCCATCCTCCATACTGCCCTATAAAGGCCCATTCACACACGTCAATGTCACGAACATGTGATCATCCTAAAATGTTTAGGGACTGCGTAATAAATATTCATGTTATATAAAGAGTATACAGCTAAATGCGATCAATACATAACATCAACACATGTGCCCGAAGGTCAGAGACGCATCTGTGTATATCGTGATTCTGATTACAATTCACACGATCGACAACAGATGTATGTATTAGCTAGTTCAATAAAGAAACGAATCTTCAATGGCGGCCAAAGCTGACTTTGACAGATGGTAGGATCATCAAAAAAGAAAATAAAAATAACGTAAATTGATAATTATTTTATTAATTATTTCAAATTGTTTGTTGACAAACTTTTTTGTTATTGTATTTGTGTATTTATATGAATTATCATATTTACGTATACAGAATGTAATAAAATCCCCATAATACTTGTAATAAGCCCATAAAACTGAACAACTTTTCCCAAAGAACATATTTTGTCAAATTCCAAGAAAACATTATTTACTTTCGCAAATGCATAATTGTCATTGTAAATTTATGATAAAAACTATTATAGGGAAAATCAAATACATTTTAGTGATTTTATTTTTCCATTTTTTTTTGCATATCGTACGGCCGTGTGTGAGCGAGAGGGAATGATAAGCGCCGCCATTGAAGATTCGTTTCTTTAAAGAACTGACTAATACTATGTACTATAGATATACCTTGTAGGTAGGTCCTATAGGATGAAGGTCAGTTTTCAAGATTAAAGGACGTACTGAAAGCGAATGCATGCACAAATTACAAGATAGAGAGAAGAGAGAGCTGCTAATAATATTAACTTACTAGATACCTACTAGCGGTCCGCCCCGGCTTCGCCCGTGGTACATATATTTACGTTTTCCGGGATAAAATATAGCCTATACGGATTCGGAAGAATCCCTCTAAGCTAAGTAATGGTAAATGGAAAGAAATTTTGAAATCGCCTCAGTAGTTTTTGAGCCTATTCAACACAAACATACATATATACAAAGGTTTCCTCTTTATAATATTAGTATAGATATCTACATATGGTACCTACATATCTACGTATTTGTCTTGTACCTATTTGATATTTTAATAATTGAAAGATCCAGAAGATGTAAAAGAAGCCATCAACCTTTACCAATCGTCACTCTATGTTTTTTTTGTAAACGTCGCTCTATTTAATTTTTTAAACTTACATACACGAATTTAACATGAATAAACTAGCAACAATTCAATTTCAGATACATAATGATATTATATTCGTGTAATGTATCGCTAGACAATGGACGCCAAAAACAATTAAAAATTGATTAATTGCATCAATTAATTACGTTTAATACGTTGATATTTTGCACATTATTATAAGGTAATGGTAACGTCATATTAATAAATAATCAGTACACAACCGAAACAAATATGTAAGCACATAGGTAGGTACCTATTATTCTAGATGTAATAAACATAAATTATAAGTAAAAGAAGCTGCTAGAGTCGTTATTCCTAAAACTTTCAAAATATTATAATGTACTGTACTTAATAAAGGTACTAGCTCCTAACACAAAATATATCGTCGTGGATTATTAATTAAATTACTAATAGCATTTTTTAATAACTATTATAACATTTACATAAGTATGAATATAATCTAAATAACAAAAAAAATACTATAAAAATGAATCGCAAAAAGTGTTCGTAATTCGAGAACGGCCTAACCGATTTCGTTAATTTTTTTTAATAATATTCCTTGAAGTACGAGGATGGTTCTTATGGAGAGAAAACGTAAGCATTTACCGCTAGTTGTCCATAAAAATAAATAGTAATACACAATTAAGTACAATAAAATACATTCTAATTAGGCACATGATGTCTGTTTGTAAGCTTCATTATAACATACGAATACATAATTTCTTTTTGTTTCATTGTATGGTAACACGTTCTCGCTTACATGTATTAATAGGCTCTGAACGTGACCGACAGACGTACAACACTTCTATATATAGAGTGCAATGAATTGCGTTTCCTTACAAGAATTTCATTTACTCGTAATGGGCACTGTAAACAAAATTACTGATGTAGGCGATTGCTCTAGTTAAATTTGAAACTGATGCTTTATAATCAATATTAATAAAAAAAGCTTTAAGTTACAAGTAGTAGTAATATATATTTATAATATTGTAGAGTAAATTAAAAAAAATCACAAAAGGAACTCCTTCGCACTTTGCTCACAACGTGTAAATGTTAAAAAAGAGACATACGACGCGTTGAAATAGCCTAAAATTACCAAACTAGAAGTCAGCATGCACTGGGATGATAATTACCTGAAAATAAAATAAAATAGTATTATTAAAACAAATTCGCACAATAAAAATGTATAAAAAGATTTGACAGCGGTGGGATTCGAACCCACGCCCTTTCGGACTGGTGCCTAAAACCAGCGCCTTAGACCACTCGGCCACGCTGCCTGTGCGAAGCTGGATGAAATTATCAATCGTATACATTTCATATCAAATCAATATAATAGATACCTCCATAAAGAAATATTTTTTTCCATCATTTTTTCAGTCAATATATTTATACACAGCATACTTCGGCAATTTATCGCTATTACTACATAGGTATTATAATACAAAGTCTTTCGTCGCGTCTGTTTGTCTGTTGGCAATAAACTCAAAATATATTGCAACAATTTCATTCTGGCTTCACCAATGGATAGTTAATTTAAATTTATGGTAATTTTCTACCTGCATAAATAATAATAACCACACATAATTTTTAAGTGGAAAGTAATTGAAATTAATAATTCAAAAAACATCTGATGATTTGTCATTTGATATTGAAACCAAAAAAAAAAATCATAAATTGTAGGCTTCCAATAACGTAACCACAACACATCAATATCATCCTACATCATGTGCCAAAAAGCAAGTCTTTTCTTGGCGATTGGCGCCTCTAAACAAAAAAGAAGCATACCCATCAAGCAAACGAGATTACAAAAACCTTCTCATTTACAAGGATTGGCGTACTCAACGCAATCAGGGATTTATGCCCCATAATAGCTCGATACGTGACACCCACCTCGCTAACTAACCTATAATAACGCTTATTACAATAACTCCATCATTGCATTTCCGAGAAATTGTTAATGCAGTTCTGAAATGCACAAAAGTTTGCGAAATTGAGGGTATCTGATTATAGTTCTTAGTGCAGATTAATATTGCTCAATCAAATCATCATTAAAGTAGGTACTTTAATACATTGTTAAAGTAATATACATAGCTACTTAAGTACTTACTTAAAAAAATTTTCACGTCTACTGTCATATCCATACTAATATTATAAATGCGAAAGTAACTCTGTCTGTCTGTCTGTTACTCAATCACGCCTGAACTACTGTACCAATTTGCATGAAATTTGGTATAGAGATATTTTGATACCCGAGAAAGGACATAGGATAGGTTTTATCCCGGAAATCCTACGGGAACGGGTTTTTCTCTGAAAACGCGGGCGAAACCGCGGGCGGAAAGCTAGTAGACTATATGTCAATTGTTTTTAATATACCATGTCACAATGCTATTCGCGTCCATTTCATTTCTTTCCAAAAAAAGCCTATCAACAACTCTACATTTCATTTTTATTTCTTCTTGCTACTCCTCATAGACAGAGTCCAAAAAATACAATATGAATTCAGTAATGTAACATTCCCATTACTAGAACATCAAACAGCCATTGTAATTCCAAGCAACAATAATGATGATACAATTAAAAAGCAACCATCTCATCGAATTAGAAATCCAACTGCAGCCTGAGTCATAGCAATAACAAATCATCCCACAAGCAAGTTGATTGCGAGCCCACACGCTGCAGTCCTGTGAAAGTGGCGACATTACAGGGACGCCCACGGCCATGGCCTGATCGAGTTTGAGGTAATGATTGTGCATTTAATTAGTTGGATGCAATGATCTATAGAGTTTATTGACAAAAAACAGAGGCAAAAATAGACTATAGTGTCGAAGAGGTGTGGTTTCTTATAGATATTATCATATGTAATATTGAGAGACATTAAGTTTTCTGTCTTTACCTTTCTGAAGAATTTAACAAAGTCAAACTCTATATTTCTAATTTAAATTTTAGTGGATAGTACTATTGGAGAATAATTAACATGAATAAAGTAGATTAAAACTTAGTTACCAACTAAACTAATGCTAACTTGAATTACGCTTGGTATACAAAATTTTAATAAAGCAGAAACTTCCAAGAACTGCTTAAAAGCGTTTACCATAAATTTTATAAATAGGCTTCAAATTAATATAATCCCTAAAGCAACAAATTTCAAGAATACTACAGACACCATTGTTTTACAGGAACATAATATAACCAAAGCTATTCATCCGAAAATCCACGAGATTAAACAGAAAATCGGGCGATCAGACAAAGGGAGTTGTGTCGAACATAATTTGTGGCCCTTGCGTCCTATAACAATAAATCTTACATGTAAGCAGATTTACGACACTATAAACATGCAATCTCATCAAACTTATTTCACTGAAAGAATAATATGAGCTTTGGAGTAAGGATGGACAAGAATAACGCCGAGAGGTGCAATCATCGCAACCTTTACACCGTTTCGTTAACAGCATAACTGACATGCAGGTACCAGCACGTTTAGCATTTTTTTTTTTTTTTTTTTTTTTTTTTTTTTTTTTTTTTTTTTTTTTTAGGTCCACCAAACTGGACATAGCACTACAAAAATAGATATGGTTATTCTATGATACATCACAAGTAATAGGTGCTAGACCTTCTAGAGGTGAACACAGCCTGCAATTATAAGTACGCGAATACATATTTACATTATTACAATATTAACATAATTTAGAAAAATAACATTATGGATCAATTTAAATACAATATTTATGCAATTTTGGAAACTAATTTTTTAAATGAATTTAGGGATGCGCTAAATATATCGACGTTATTACAAACTTTTTCGTTGTAAGCTGATTTATTTCAGATTTGCGAAACTTTTAATGCTTCGGGGACTTACTCGAATTTAGTTGCCAAGGATTACGATTATAACGAACTCACAATCTGTTATTAATTAGTGTAGTGGATAGTCGAAGCAGAAACAATGCCTTATTTATCGCTAAGAATGTAAAACAAAAAAAATATCAAGTCTTATGGAATTTGTCCAGTAGAAAAAATGAAGAAAAAAGGACTAATTTTAAAACAAACATTCCCTGCAACTTTCAAGGGACAAAAATTAGTTGAATCAGCAGGGGTGGATTTTTGTGGGTCATTTGTTTTGGAGCCCATAAAGAAATGCCGTTACCACCCGCGGCGAATATTTAGACTGGCTAATGGTTAGCCACCACTTTCAGTTCGCAAGGATATTGCATATTCATGGAGTTTTACATGGCTTTTTTGCGGCACACACATATTTATGACACCCTTGCTCTTGTACGTTGTTTTATTAAAGGTTAACGTACATAAACATAAATATAGTTACCGTAAAACATAATATCAGGAGAATACATGGAAAAAAGGTTAGATTAGAATATCATCTTCAATTTAATATGTGCAGAAGTTTTGACATGATTAAGTTACATTCATTTATGGATAGAATATAATAAAGACAAAAACCCTAAAACAAAAAGATAATTTGTCGATTTAATGTGAATCAAAAAACTGTTATGAAATGAAAAAGCACTGTTCTCCATCACACAATTACTTTGAACTTCTTTTATTACGCAGTTTAGTACAACATGGACCTAATAATGTCGGTTTTAAGGCTCTCACTGGCTTGTGCTCACAGCTACGTGAATCGTGATAAAAGCCGGGCAGTATAGTGTGATTAAAATAATGTACGGATTTGGGAGCGGCCCCTAATGGGGACTGGCCCACGCCCCGCCACGTGTGTGCTTAACGGAGAATCCCTTTGAGGTAATTACGGTATTTTTTAAAGCTCTGTCATATAATATATTGCTTCTGAAACGTTCGTTTCAGTTTATATTAGAATGTTTTTGGAATTAAATGATACTAATTTTTGTGAAAAGCGTGGTTTTGCTACGTGTAGAAAATATGGCGCTCATAAGGCTATAAAATTTAACTGTTTTTAACGAGATAGTTATATGTAAGTTGGATTTTCTCTTCGGGGAAAACTTTTGTATTGGCAAAATTTGACACGTCATGATAGAGAAGAATTGGAATTTTTCAATGCAATCTATTAGAAACTGCTGAGAAGCTACTTTTTGTATAGATAGGTATTAAGTCCCCATATATTCGTTTGACAAAATCAGTACAGTAACAGAAAATGCCATCCGAGCCAGTAAAGTACATGGGATATTTCGTTTACCAAAGATTTTAGAACGCTCCCAGCGTTGCAGTCAGCGCAGCGGCGATCTATCGTCAAACATGACTAAACAATAGTTATTTTGTCAGCGCTGTGTCGCTTAAAATACAGCAGCCTCTAATCGTGATCGATTGTCGCGAGTTCGTGACCCTGAATAATGTCAATAGGTTGCACTACCTTTCTAAGCGACGCATGTTACACGAATATGGGTTTTATCTCGAAGTGACCACGGATTAAATTCCCGTGGGGCGCTCATCAGAATTAGAGATCCTTCATAATAATTTTGAATTGGCAGTTTCCTCGGTAAGGTATCGTTGACCTAGACATTGGCTTGTTAGCTAGTGGCAATGTCGTAGAAGAATCAAGTTGGAACTGAGAAATCTTCTCTTTATAAACAAGAATAGTCTCTGCTGTTTTGTAGATACTGAATTTAAAGCGAGGGAGAACAATTAGTATTCATAGAATGGCTTTGTCGAAAACTTTATTTAACCGTGTGAGAAACTATTATTAGTTTCATAAAAGTGCAATAAACTTTCGTGCCGGTTGTTTATGAAGAATACTCAGTCGTGCTCTATTATTATCTTCTATTATTGGTTTGTATCATATTTTATTTGTAATTTGCATAAAACTTTCACCTCTGGCCCGCATCCATATTCACTACGCTATTTACAGATGGAATGAAATCTATAACTTTTTAGTACAAACCCGACTATTCCATACAACTTTTCAATATTAACATTTGTAAATTCAATTACACCTGTTTCCGATATTCAAAGACCAACTACAAGCTTGGTTTATTGGAATTGCATTTAAATACTGTCTCACGATTTCAAATAATTTATGACATAAATCGTGGAAATTTCTAGAATTATCCACATAATTCTATTACCGGTCGTTTTTCTTACAAAAATCATTTCCAGAAGAAAATTACAGACATAAAACCGTCAATTATTATAGCTTAGAGGTGTTTTCATATTAGTGTCACTTTGAAGCAATAGATAGTTATTATTGTAAACACGGAGGTAGTTTTGAAAATTACTAGTTTCTAACATTAAATTAAATATGGGCTATTAATAATGCTTTTTCCGCAAATTTCCTCTGCAATTTCCCCATTATTTGTCTCTTTCATCATCTTTTGGTCATTATAATAAATTGACTTATTTCATCACTATTCCTGTTCATGGAGAGAAATTATATAGTTCCCAATAAGTGATCCTACAATAAGATACATAACAGTTTTGTAAATAATAGATTAAGTTGCACTACTTTTATAAAATATCTGTATCAATTATAAGTATATCTATTAAATGGTATAAGTAAACAATTCAATATTCATAACACATTCTTAATGCATCAATGTAAATAATTATCTCTTTAAATGCCCTGTGAGTCACACATTTCTAATAAATAAATTTAAGATCCGAAATTTTAAAAGTGCCACACACAAAAAAGAGGGTTATAATTCAACAATCAGCCATTACATGCACTCTCAATGATCTATCCACAAATACTTAGTACCACATCTCCCTAGCACTAGTCACCAACAGACATGGAACAAGAATGCGTGATTTACGACCATTCCGGATGGCGCGCAAATCGTACGTCTGCAAAAACAGCGGGCCAATCAAGCGCTAGCACACGATATCTGCCGATGCAGGGGTCGCTGTCATTAATCACTATCATTTGGGTGCGACTAACCTGACGAATGCTTGGAATACACACGGTAGAAAGGATCGTCAAACATTATTGTACGACATTGTAGAAATTTTAATTATGTTGGAGTATTAAAATTGTAGAGAATAAACTGATATTGAATAATAATTAATTCAAACTTAATATTTACAAGTATTTTTTTGTTAATTAATAAATATTCGCTAGACAGATCCACAATGAATACCCTTTTATTTAAAAATCCATACTAATATTATCAATGCGAAAGTAACTCTGTCTGTCTGTCTGTTACTCAAACACGCCTAAACTACTGAAACAATTTGCATGAAATTTGGTATGGAGATATTTTGATACCCGAGAAAGGACATAGGCTACCTTTTATTGCGAAATATGAACCACGGGCGAAGCCGGGGCGGACCTCTAGTATCAAATAAACAAAAGATCTAATTCTGCATTTTTTTTATTTCACAAACAATACTAGTAACTTCAAGTAAGAATTTTACATGAAGTCTCAAGAGACTTGTTCATATTTTGAAATATGTTAAGCTATGATAACGTATCTATCTTCACTTTGTTTGCTATTCAGTCTATCACTATCTATCTACTGTCCAGATACGATTACTGTAACAAATCTATTGGTAGATAATCTAATACGATTGGTTGATGTATACAGTGACCCACTTCTTGGCTTTTGTGTTGTTAGGATAGTGCGTAAACAAAATTTAATGCGTCGTGTGCGAATATTTTATGTTTTAAGTAAACAAATTCATGATACGTGCTAGAAATTATGATGTTATAAAGTAGAAATTGTTAATTATTTAAATTGTTAGAATTTAATTATTGGTTGAAGGGCATACTGCAGTTAATCTTCATTGATTTTTTAATAAACCAATATTCCTTATAGAATTAACAAAATGTAGTGTTCATAACAACGTTCATAACTTGCCAGTTACTTGTCTAGCAAAAACTATCAACTTCGTTATCAAAATATAATTAGTCTGTTAATAAATTGCTTAATTAACTTATATCGAAAATTGAAATCAAAAAAAATATTTTTTCTTTACGCGGGAAAATTGACATGATGAATTGACAGATGTCAAACATTATCTGTGGCCATCAAACGTGATATAGATTGCATGCTACGTATATTATGTATAACCAACTAAAAAGGCTAACATATCGAAAGCTCTCGGGATAGAAAACTAAATTCAGATCTTCAGTTTCAGTCGGGACACGTACGTTTTGTTATATGGAGGTTTCTGATTATTTACCTATTTTGCATAGAGGTAAATAATGCTCTTGATTGTTATCTAAACTTTCCACTTTATTCATGATACCGCACGAATATCAATGACTTTCTAGAAAATAAGAAAAAGCTCTATGCATAGTAAATATGAAATTTCAGATACCAATCGGATGCATACAAAAATATAAAGTTGAAATTTTATATCGCTCGGAACCAATATTAAACTTTATTATAGAAAAACTTCAACGTGCTATATCAAAAAGCAGTTAAAACCAAAACACCCATGTAAAACCAGATTTATGAAATATAAACAATGTAAAATTCTACTATCTACGTAATGATCAGGTACAAAAACTTGTCGACACGTTTAAAACCACACGGTCGGGGGACATAACAAAATTATACTCTCAAATGGGCCCAAAGATCGATTCGACATGCCTTTTATCTGAACACCATCGGCGCCCATACACGAGGCTCGATAAGCCATCTAGATCTAATAAATCATTTTTACTGCGTCTATGCGTTGTCTATACGACAAGTTTTCATAAAGCGCGGGTGTATAAAGTGGGCACATATCTCAAGCCCTCCACGATTTCTGAGATTTAAATGTTTTTACTTTGGGTGTATTTTTATCTGTTAAAAGGTATATGATTTATGTAAAGTTACGAGTAATAAAATTTATGACGTGAGGACTGGGTTTATTTTGAAAAAATACCAAACAGAATATAATCTTCGCTTTAATTCATTTTGTTAAGATAAACAGTTACTTTATGATTATAATTTTGATCCATGAATAGAGCCTTCATATTAAACCAAGGTTTCAAAGAGAAACGAACGTTTACAGCGTCTTTTATACCATTCCAAGACCATATAGCCCAGATGTATTGAACTCACTTGCCCTAACTGTCCAGTGGAACATGAATGTCAATGATAAGCCTCCCTTATATAGAATACCATTTACAAGTAATGATCTGTGCTCCCGCCTTACGGTCTTTGTATTATCTGTAGCAACATAATTCGTAAAAGGAATGAGGACGAAATGACATAATAGTCTTGTATGCTCTGTGAACTGAATGAAAATGGAACGACACTCAAATTCCAGCAACACGATGTACCTTTTTAAAATTGTAAACACGCTCTAAATTAAAAAGCCGTGTTTAAAAATCTAATCCTTTATTTTGAAACCAGTGTAAGTAGAGCCTTTTTACTTTACAGCTACTACACATTCACATTGTTTTCTCTAACAAACGAAACGCGGGGGGTGTCAACCTAAAACAGTGTAAAATTCAGCTTCCGAGTGACACGTTGTATATTTGCTTAGGATACATCCCTTTTATATGCGTGAATGAAACAGGCGAAATTAAATTCTAATTACATTGCATTTGACTCAAATTCCTGTTAAGCCGCGTGTAGAGCATACCCTAAGTTTTGTAGGAAGGGTTTATTGACCTTGGCTTTAAGCCAGTTTTGGTAACAAACGAATTAGGCGGTTTAACAATTATTTTATTTATGATTTATTGTAATAGAGAATGGTAGCTCAGCTGACTTAAGTACTTAATTGTCTTGAGAAAACATTGCTATTATAAGCTGAAAGACTTAAACATTGGTCAAATAACAATATGTTCGGAATAAAGTATAAAGCATAGTCACTTTTTATTATTATAGGTCAGGTTCATATGAAATTTCACATCTAAACAAATTTTTATACGTCACGTTAACTCCCTCTTCATTTCTAGGTTCATGTCCATGTCTATGGATCTCTCTTTATATAAAACTATTTAGATATCTTCATTCCCCTTAATCTTCTGAATATAATAAGTATTTAACTGAAATTTCGTACTATTTATAAACCTTCCAAAATGCAGATTATGATATCCGGGTGAAATAAGAAACATAAAAGGTGATTAAGCAAGGTGAGAGGGTTCGTTACAGCTCGCCCGTGCACACTTAGCCGCACGGTTACCATGTGTCCGGATAAATCCGGTCTAGACCGGACACGAACTCCTATCTTATATTTTGGTCTTAGTTTAAAACTATTCGAGCGTTTTCATTAGGTTTTGTAACAGTCGAATGTGGTGGGGTAGTGGTATTATAATCTTTGTCTTACTTAAAGCTCAAATAGGTTTTCTTTCGATAATTTTGTAGCATCATTCTCAGGTTTTAGGTGCTATAATTTTCAATTTAGTTCTTTTAACATTTTCATTAACAATATTTATTGTATATTTACTCCATAATGTTTGAATTTCAATATTGTTTTAAAGTCTAAAATATCAAATAATTCGTCGTATTTTTTTAATTTCTATAAAATTCATATTTTATTTCTCTAGTCTTTAGTTTTTAAACTGTCTACTTATTTATATCATTATCTCGACACGAGGCTAGATAGTCTGTTTTAGCAAAGTTTAAATTAAAATATTTGAGGCGGAAAACACATTAAGCGTACAGCCTCGGTGTTTCGCGTCGGCCAAATTTTAGTTTCGGCTAGAATTACTTAGCTAACTGTACTTATGGTTAAAATTTAAACACTAAAAATTTTAAGATAATTTGTTGAAATTTACGTTTGAAATATTTTATGATAGCTTAATTTTAGAAAAAATTGCTATGATAGTAATAAAATTTTAGCTCATCCTTATATAATTTGAATTTTATAGGTTTCATAATATTTACATAATTAAGTTCAAATTTTAAACAGAACTTTCCATTAGACATAGGTAATATGCGCACTTATTCTAATCGAATTTTCCTATCAGAAAAGCCTCATCTAATCAACCAAAAAGTTGCCATCTAACTACCAAATTTTTAGAACTGCAAACTTTTTGCACCTGGTAACCCTACACAGTTAATTTCCTCGTCGTCTTTGTGATGTAAATGGGGGGTGGCAAGCTCTCCAGCATGTAAACTAGACTGGGACTTGAATAGATGCAAGTGCCTGATAATACACTGATTGGCGTATGTGAATTTTTTAACGTGAAAACTTTAATTACCGTTATTGTGTGAAGTGTTTGGGTGGTTATGTGCCAAGCAGTAAGCCTTTTGATCTTTTTTATATTTTGTTTAGCAAAATGTAAAATGAACCGAGAAAAGGGTGGTCGGCCGTACCGCTTTTTCTGCTTTTTTTGCTCGACTTGGCGGATTTTTTTTATCAAATTTAGGTTTTATATATAAACGTAGGTATTGGACCATAAGCCTCAAATTAATGTTAATATATATTAACGTAAAAAGTGTATTTTTTACAGAAATTGATGTAAAACCACTGTTTTAGGCTACAAAGAAATATAATAATATAAGAAATTGATTATCTAAAGTAAACACGTACTTTTGTCATTCCATACACACAATACATCATTCTTAACAAACCGAAGCTTACATAACCTTTTATCAACACACAACTTTGTCCAATGCTCATTAAGACAACACTCGGCCATTTTCATTGGACATCATTCAGCTGTCACACGCATCCATATTGAGATACAGGGAACTGAATTAGTCGCTTATTGTGAACAAATCACTGTTTACTTTTGTGTAACTGTGTTGCCATCGTTCTATATAGTTGGGTTTTATAACTGGCTCCTGAATTTAATGATCCTATGGTTACTTCTTTGTAAGACTCATCAAATGCAAGTTTTAGCAAATACTTTAAAAATATGCACCTCACATGACCTAAAGGGTAATCTATGCAAACATAATTACCTATTAATTACCTACTACGGCTTCTTAATAAAAATATTTATGGTGTCCTATTAAATAATTACTAGTAGAAAACTACATTAAATTGTTATAAATCAATCATTTCAACAGGCAATAAACCGCAAATCTCCATCAATTTCTCACTAGATTAATATCAGAAATTTCTGGAAAAGCAGCTAATATGGCAACACTATCGCTTCATCTCTTTGAGGTGAGTTTTTTGTAGTCAAGTGCATCAACCTTTGAAATGAGAACGTTCGTATTCCATTCGTTTGAATCCACGTTTCGTAATCGATCAGAAAGCGAATGAAAAGCGTTCCAAAGGATTTATAATTTAAAGCTAGTTTTAAATTTAAAAAGCTCATTTAATTTCAATTGAAGTCATCACAAACTGAAATTAATAAATTTAATAAAAATTGTCAAGCTTCGGATAGAAAAAAATATTTTTATTTCCGATTATGTTCCTTTGTGTCAACATTTTATCATGCCTCACTTTATTATTTCATCATAAAAAGTACATTAAATCTGACATCTTTATAACTCAAGCAATTAACGTGTCTATATGTTTACACAATCAAAGTTCAACCCGTACTCATAAACTGATAAATTATACCATAAACAAAGAGTGCATCAATCAACACTCGCCACCGTAACTGAGCGTCAAATACTCCTAGAGCATCCGTCGTCAACCCACATCTCAAAATCGACGGCACAATTACAATAATTGAATCAGGAAACTGTTCCCCCTCGAGAGCAAGTTTAAATAAATCAAAGGGCCACTCAGCGGGCCGGTCGCCTATTTATTCAGTCCGCACTCCATAAAAAAACTCGGAGAATATAACGATATGTGGATGGAATCTAACGCACACTAGCGCGGTGTGTCCATATGCGGATAGAATAATGCGCACACTTGGAATAGAACGATGGCACTCACACATAGGCAGATCCACACCTGGGTCCACGGGATCGCGACAAAAATCATTATTCACCGCCTTTGCCGCAGTACACTTGCCGTATACGCAGTGATATAAGAATAGGCTTTTCTAAGCTAGTACGTTCGTGACCGCGCCACCACTTTCCATCAAGTGGGTTTACGGTCAAGAGCTTACCTATGAAAAAAGCTGCCGTATGAACTATGAAACGTTTTTCAAGCGTACACTTCATGACACTTTCCAACGAGTTCAGGAACCGTGGCGAATTGTTTATTCGCCTGTATCTTAACCTATTATAATTTATAATTTCATGATTTAATGTTGAATTGAACTTCTTTCCCGATGTCATTATAGAGGTAAGTTCGAAATATGTTATAGAATACAAATTTTGATGTAAAATTGATTCAAATATAACTTTATTTTCCATTCACTACATATTGATATAGGTTAACTGCTGCGCGGCAATTTAAATCAGCCTTGCAAAACGTTCGGACACCATCTGGTAATAAAAAAACATGGCGAGGAAACGGCGGGAAAGTTGAGGTTTCCCGCGCAATAATTTTCCCTTGAAAATAAATGGAGAGTAACTAATATAATAACACGATCGAGACATACCTTGCTATAAATAGAATGTTGAACTGGTTCGCTCTTTATGTAGGCGAAATTGAATTGACATTGCAGTTTTTTGCATTACACTTGACAAAAATTATGAGTTTTCTTTTTCTTTCAGATTTATGAATTTTTACCTTCCAAACAATCATAATATTTTATCAGTTCTCACGTCATTTTCAATTTCGAAAATCAAGTACCTACTACATAATTATTATGATTAAAATACCTTTTCCATATATAACTTTTAAAATATATAACCATGCGAAATAATCTTATCTGATAATTTAAAGAGCCAATATTTTTACTGCATGACATAATACAGACTATATTCACTCAATCGTAATGTACAGATAAGCAAAATTAAAATTGCCGTGATAATTAAAATGACGTAAAGAAATTTACAAACGAGTAGCTAAAAGGCTATCATACGATATAATCTTTTTTCATTCAAAATAAATATCACGTAGTCATGGACGTCGTTTAAAGCAAATGAATAAGTATTGATCGAAATGGTTTTAAGATGTTCAGACAATAAGTTATTAAATAACAAGGACTTGGAGATGCAAGTAACATTATTAATAAAATATTTTAGCGTACATTTAATTTATTACTTCAATAAGTAGACAATATCAAAATCTTCGAACTGAACTACTCGATCTAATGAACTCTATCAAGATCTTCGAACTAAGTGCCGAACTAACTATATTTTTTACCATACTTGCCAAAAATTGCATAACCATTCTTAGCAACAACGATGTTCCGTACTTACAATGTCAATCATAACATCATTAAAAATAATAACCTGCGATGCGTGAACTTTCATTACGAATATAGTGAAAAACGCATCGAAACTCGACTTTCACTAACCAATATGGTATGGTATTTCGACACAAAGTCAGCAATCATATTTTTGTTGCTTAAACCTCGTAATTGAAATGAGCTAATTGCGTGAATAGTTAGTTAACGAATGGCAAAGCAATGGTAGCATTTTGTTGCTTTATGGTTGTTATGTAAGAAAATTCGTTCATCATTCAATAATTACGGAATTAAAACTAAACTCAACACTGCGATAGATAATTTAACTTTTATTTTTTATTAATGAAACAAATAATTACATTTCTGTAAAAACTTATGCAGAATCTATATATTCCCCCATAAAAAAAAATACCACCACACAATCTTGTCTATGGAAAATAATCCCAAATCTAGAACTGTAAAAACAACATATAAACTTTTATACCGAAGTATGACATTCGCGCGAAAATTCAAAACTGGAATAGAACAAAGACGTTAAGTCACAGATAACGAATGTAATGTTAGATTGGGAAATATTAATTAAAATTTAATTAGAAGTTTGATCCGAGTCGTACCAGATGTGATCGACGGTAGTTAATTAAGAGCAATTTATGTTTCCGTATTTTCTATTTGCCAACTGAGGAACTGGAGAATTCCTTGATAGAATTGTTTATTACGTTGTTTTTGTTGGACAAGATGTTTTTGATGGAAAAATTAAATTGTATTTACTTTCAGCTCAATTATTTCAATTAAGTTACCTTGAAACAGATGATTAATGTTGTATTTTGTTTTCTCTGCTTATATTTTTGTTTCAGAATGTAAAATGTGATTATTGTGTTCCATAATTCAAACAATTAAATTATTAAATTTATGAAGAAAAAGGTTTAACATATCTATATTTTATATTGCTTAAATGAGGGTTGGCACTAAATTAATATTAATTCATATTTCTCTATCTACTATATTTTCGTCTTGTTCATTAAAAAACGCTAATTAATTTTGAACAAAATAAGTCCCTATTTCGGTTAAACCGAATTCGATATTGAAAAATTATCGCAATCAGAAATGAAAGCTTCAATACCACACGGCGATTCGTATAAAATGCTTTCAAGGAGAAAATTGCCTTCACATGTATCACGGTCTTGTTTCACGACCTCTCGCAGTCAAAAGCAAATCGCCTAGATTTTTCTAGAAGTTCGCCAGATTGGCAAATAACGTCCGTACACGCGCTACCGTTCGTTCCATCGTGAAAATCTTTCTCTCCGCTAAAAGCTTTCTTGAATAAGTCTTTTAAAGTGTTTGATTAGAGGGAATTGCTTAGCTGAAACATTCGTAATTTTAAATTTCCATTTCTAAGAATCTACTAACTCTTGTTTTAAGAGATGAAACATTTCACAAATAACATAAGCGAAATTAGTCATAGATAAAATCGTTTATGCTCAATTGAAATTGCTTAAAAAATCGAATAAATGCTCTCTTTCTTCTCTATGATGAGGTGACAGAATTTTACTAAAAACTGTCTAACACGAATCGAAACTACTTATAATTTTCGTCTTAAATATAAAAAGTGCCAAATTTCTCCAATCCCACAGATAATATTGAAATTCCGAAACCTTTACACTGTGTTGCCACGTGAAAATGATTTACGCGGCTAAAATCGCAAGTCCCGACCGTTCGCCCGCTACATAAATCCAATGAGTTCCAACATAAAAGAGTTATTATTGAATCACATTTTTCTATCAACATACGGCGCAATACGTAACCCTATTGTAGACGGTTGAAATTGATCAGGAAAAATGAACTTTATTTTCTGAGATTGAAGTGATATAGAAAGTTATACTACTGATGTTTTGAGGCGTATGATTTTGTTTCTATCACATTATATATGACGTGTCCTAATAAGTATTATTTATTTTGAAATGGGTCACCATATACTTATTTCTTACCCTTAATTTGAAGATTTATTACATCAAACATCTATTGTCATTAAATTGTATTATACTTACTTATAATGATAAAAATATTCTTCCCATAAGCTTCAAATCCGATTAGTACGATTCCAATACTTCTACAAAACAGACCCAGAATAAAGCATGATACACACGTACCGAATCAAATTTAGTCGATTAAACAATAAGTCCCCAGGAGGACTCGGCGGACGCAATAACCGTCATTCGTTGACTTCCGTAATTTGATTAAACAAAAACGTTTTTCATTTACCGGTATTTGACCCGCCACAGTCGTGTCAGGCACGAATTATGATAGAAAACGTGGGGTGCAAAAATTCGGCGATCGGCCGACGTAGATTACGGTCATTCGGTTGTAGTTTCCTTATTTTAGGTTAATTAATTATATAACTATTTGGGCATGGAAGATCGAGGAGAAACATTTATAACAAACAAAGGCTTTCTATCAGATTGAATAGGTGGGATGCAAGAGAAATCAATAAATTTATGGATGATTTTTATGCTTCACTTGTTGTACATATTAGATTCAAAAGTATTTTTATTTAAAATAAACGATAAAGTATTATAAATTACATATTTGCAATGGATTTTTCTGCATCATAAGGAATTATCTTAATTGCAATCTAGTATCGTTTGCCCCTTTTAATACATTTGTTGAGAAGCTTAATTAGTCCATAAACTTCAAAACGACAGCATCGAGGAAACTTCCAGCTCCCGAACGGTGTTTAAATCGAGGCGAAGCCGATGATAAAACTGAACTCAACAAATGGGATACATCCGTGGAAAGCACCAATAAAACGGCAATACGAACTAAACAACAGTCCTTTGTTGTTAGTGAAAATAGCGATACAGCTGATCAAAAACTAATTGAGGTCGATTCGAATGGAAATGCAAAGTTCTATAACGTTTCTAATAAACGCTGGAGCAACGTCTTTAACACGTAACAAAGTGTGGATTCTGTGCGCGACTGTTGCAATTCTTTTAACGATTATTGAGCTCCATAGCAGCTGTAATCACGAGGAACTCAACTATTGGCGCCAAATTAAGAATTAGTTCTGCTGTTTTCTGCTTGATTAGCAAAACCATTTGTACTGTTATGTTGGTCTATTAGCTTATTTATTACTTTTTTATAGATAAGACGTTGTGGCAATTGAAAATTAACGCTGAAGACGATCATAATATGAACTGTTTTAAGGATTCAAAAATACTTGATTATCACGACATTCATACAATATTTAAGTAGGTACCGGGCATACATCTCATTTATTAATAATCGAAAATAGCAAACCGACATAATTTATCAATTTGTATAACAATATTCTACAAGATAATGAATAGCAAAGGTCAGAACAAACGATACCGTCTCTGTTTTACATATATTTTAGAGTAATCATACATTTTATAGTCGTATTTGACATTGAAGAGTATAAAATATCAAGAGAATTACGATTTACGACGTTATTTCAACGTTTGTAACTAATGTAACTAATAGTAACTAATATATAACAGGCAGTGACTTTCGTTTTATCTTTCGATCAGGCACCGGCATTCGCCGTGAAATTACTACAATTCTAACACCTATTTGAATTTTATGTTAATTAAATTACCGCTTAGTGCGTTTAAGATGAAACGATAAACCAATTACATAATAACTAATTAATATTTCCAATATCACTCGGGACTTTTCGATGATTACACTCGTTAATATAATTTTTAAGCTCGGGTTTAGAATTAATACTTTAATTTTTTTACTGCCATTGGATAGTGATATTTAAATCGAGAAATACATCCCACCTTTTGAAGGTATCGTGTGAATATAATCCTAAGGCATATTTCTACAACTATTTTTATGAAACCAGTCCATCTATAAAGTTACGTCACTTATCAATAATACCATAACTTGAATGCAAGCCATAAAATGCTAATTTAAGGGGATGATAGCTTAAAGCAGACTGGTACATAAATTATTTATTATCTACTTTATAGGGAGGAATAGAAAAGCGGTGGAGTTGTATCCCGAACTAAATAATATAGTTAAAACTAAAACACACACTTAGACTCATGAAATTATTGTACTGTCACCTATCCTTGATAAGTTTATAAATAAATAATGTGTATAGTGGATCAAAAATTAGTCTAAAGGAGTCGGTTGTATACAAACATACAGGGTAAGCTTATAAAAGCGTGTTAAAAAGTAAAGCGACCACGATCCACAACCAGAATATAGACAGATAGATAGTGGACAGATACTAAAGTTACTTTATACTAAAGTTAGTATCTACTTCATAAAACGAAACGCATTGAATATTATTAGACGGTAATTCAAATTAGATCAGGTGAAAGTGGTCTGGAGTACCTACCTACTGCATAGCGTGAAATATAAGAGAAAATTTAATACAGCCCGGGAAGTTAGCATGCATTAAATTTTACCGCTAATAAATGTTGCACAACATTTAAAATGACTTACAAGTTACATGTACGTGCGAGATAAATTAATTGGTTACGGCGTTCATTATCATTTCGTTTTTCGAGTTCTACAACCAATATAACAAAAGATATTATACCTTGTGCTTATTTTGCACACATATAAAACTTACTACCCATAGTAAGTTTAGCGTCAAGCATTTTATTATGTTTAAACGTCTTTCAATTCGTTTCCAGTTAACTAATAAATTACATTAGTCAATAAAATGGTGTTTCAGAAAAAATTCTACACTTTACGATACATCAGTTATTTTGTCATGTGCCTTCTTTAAATCGAAGCATTAAAATGCAAATTATTGATAAGATATTTACCGCTTTAACGTTTTAACACTTCTGGCTCTCTCCGGTCCTTTTTCGACAAAATTCCTCAAATACTTTTCAAAATGAAGAATCCGAACACGTGATGCGACACAAAAATGCAAATGAAAGCAAAAATAAGCGTCGGCACGCATTAAAGCCGAAATAAAAATTTATAGCAAACATCAATTTAAAACTTGATTCGACGACAAGTCCAAAAACTGAGTACCTCGTATCGGATAAAAAACTGGAATTCAGTTTTTTCTGTGTTACATGATGCTGAGGTTATTAAGAATGTAACTACACGTTATTTTGAATTATTGAGCAATTATAATGAAGAGGGATCTTTTGGACGCTGTTCTAGCATTCGTAAACACAAATCATCATGTGTAAGGGTTAAGTTTTGATAAATCCCTTTATGTTAAATTTCATCTTCGTGTGATATATAAATTGAATCCATTCAATTAAACATTTCCAATAACAACCTATCATATTTTATTACTAAGTTCCCTCTACGAATAAACACAGTGACCGCCTGAATTTAAAAGTCATTCTAAATTTAAGCTACTCTTCTCATTCTAAGCTACAGCTACGGTAAAACGTTAAGTTAAATACCAAAAACCCAATCATCAGGTAATCCAACCCCTAACATCTACAACACTTCAATATGAAACCGCATTCAAACGAACAAGCTGTAGAGACAGAGCGACAATAGCAATCGTCCTCTTTACTCTATACTCCGAGGGAGTGACAGCCCTCAGTCGGCCCCGCGCAATACATCACACTAGATGTACAGCCCTACAGACCCTTTGCTAGCGAGTTTCTAAGCTTGTGTATGATTTTAAGTGACATTAGATCTCCGAAGGCTTAGTTCGCAATTTTTTTCCATCGGTATCAAGCATCATAACAATAAATAACAGTCCTTTTTATAATAATTATGTCATTATGATAGAAATTTATGAAGGTTATCATCATGTTAATGTATCATGAGACTGAGTTCTTTTAGTATTTACAAAGACTATGTAAGCAGAAGGATTTGACTGTCCAGTTGGCTTGGTTGTTAGTGACCCTGCCTTCCAAGCCAGAGGTTGTGGGTTCGATTCCTACCCGGGGCAAAAATTTGTGTGATGAACATAGATGTTTGCTCTGTGTTTGGGTGTTAATTATCTATATAAGTGTTTATTAAAAATTATACATGTACCTATGTTTATCAGCCATCTCGTTTCCATAACACAAGCGAAAGCTTAGTAGTAGCTTATGCCGTGTGTGAAAATTGTACTGAAATATTTATTTAAAAATATTTATTTATTATCCTAAGACAATTTTCAGTTTCAAATTAGAACTTTATTTTTGATTTTGCATTATAAACCTGTTAATTTTAACTAAGATCACCAATATGCGTATTTTACGTTTATAATGCGTTCATCACAATCTAATTGACACTATTTATACCAAAATTTTATACCAATCCTGCCTTAATAAAGCCTTCATCAAATTCAAAAGCATCACCCCAAGACACATCTACCAAGAATTCATCACACATTTATTTAAGAGATTGCAGCATCATTACTCGCTAACAGCGTGCAGTCCTCCGAATTTCCCCTCACACAACACAACGATACATGTCACTAGTCTCGAAATGAGCGCTCTCCAAAGTAACCTAGGGAAGCTACATTGACGCGTTTTGAGGTAGTATCAACTAAGAGAACTTTACATTGCATTTGGAATAAGTAATATCGTATTATGAGCATGGTGTTTTAAATATTGCGTTACTTGTAACTTGTGAGCAGGAGATACTAATGAACGTAAAAATTATATTACTTGAAAACAATGGTTAAAATTTGCTTGTAATGCGTAAGACTTGGAATGGCTATCTAATATAATCACGATTAATTAACAACTGATTTGATACACAAATAGTAATATTCAATATTTTTATACCCAATTCAATAAATCTACTATTGAAAGACGAAATTGAACATAAAATAAACAATTGCGTACTTACTTAACCGTTTATTAATTTCTTTGTTCCCTTATGTACTTTCTATACAATAAAATACACCTATAGCACCTGATACGACTGTAAAATCTCCCCTTGCATTTAGTTGCAGGTGCCTACAATTTTTCTTTCCCAACAAATTCGAATAGAGTGGCTCCATCATTTCTGTATATGGGGAGGAATGTTTTAATGTCAGTCCTTTGAAGTTTGAGCGTTACAATTTTTTGTCATCACACGTAGGGTCTAGGGAGAATTCTGCATTAGGACAAATTGTTTCATCTTTTATGACAGTTTGAGCATTTTTAAGGAACTCAGAAATGCTTGTTATTCGATTAAATGTAATAAAGCTTAGTTCACTATGTATTAATACTTTTAAAAATCCAGTTGATTGCTTGATTTAAAGCGGTTATTTAAAAATACCTTGATAGTAAAGAATGTTGTTTTTAGATTAAAAATATAAATATATGTTCTGTACTTAAAATAACCGTAAAGAATGTCGTTCTAGTACTGTGATATAACATGGACTAACGTCGTAACTACGTAATGTCTTTCCTTCTTATACATCGTAAAGAGATAGAAGAAACTATACAAAAGAAAGTATTCTATGAATCAAAGATTATTCTATGCAAATGAACCGTTATACAATATGACATAATGTACATATTATATTTACGATGAGTGTATATTATGCCGCATAATAAAAATATATGAGCCTACAATTTCCACGACAGTTATCAACATTAAATCAAGATACAGGCTCACAGCATTCCTACACAAAAGTGAACAATAAAATATCTCAATCACTTCAAAAAGGCCATAAATTCCGAAATACTTTATAGGCGTTATAAATCACATAACAAGGGAGCTAAGTCGTATAAATCTAACAATATCAACTGTGAGCAGTCAGACACTGATCAACATAATAAATATAGCACTTGAAATAACAGCGTCTCGAGTGGTTCTTGTAATGCTTGTACCTCTGACATGGTTCTTCATAGAATATGCTAATTTACGGCAGAGTTTCATGCGCTTAACCCTGCATCTTACTGAAATTGAATCCAGTAGAAACTTCGCAAGTGGGTTTTGTTCCGAGTGTTTAAGTTCTGAACCAATTAATGTTTCTTTGTTGGAGGACTCATTAATCATTCGAATGGAAATCTCTTCTGTGGAAATTGAAGTGTTTTAATTAGCAATTTCGCTTGTGAACTATTTCGAGTGTTTTATTATAACAAGCCTATTATAACAAGCCTATTGTATTACCTATTGTATTAAACAAAGGTTTAATAAGCAACCGAAGTTTTAAAGCCGATGGAATATAGTTGTTTACTTATATATGCGACAAGGAGTTGTACAGGTTAATAATTATTGTGCTTAGGGCAAACATTTAAAAGTTTTAAACACAACCTATACAAAAATTGTCTTCTGCACATTAAGTTCATTGCCATTTCCCATAGTATAAATTTCATTCACACAAACAGACTAACATTTTCTCGCATACAATCCCGCAAGTTCCACTAGAGGCGGTGGAGGGCAATTGAGCACATCTTAGCGGTGCGACGACCACCGAACAGTACTTGAGTTGAACGCCTTACCTGCTACGTACCTACTGATGAATGTATTATGTGCTAATGCTTTTAGAATTCCGCATTATGGAAGACTGGAGATTATGAACATATCCAGTGCCGTCTTTAGGATCAACGAGGCTATGGGCCAAGGTACTGGCTGGGGCCTATGTAAGGGATGGAAAATCGATTGAATTATCTAAGTTTAATGAGTATAGAATCGGACTTATTAAAATCGATTGATTTTGATGAACTCATATCTAATTTTGCTGCGAAGAAATCGAGAAAAAAAGTTTTTTAAGCTGTATATAATTACTGTTATTTTAGTGCAAAAATAAATTTTTAAACAAATTTTCTAAATCTTGTTTCTATTTTACCAAGTGTGTGATTTGATATTTTTCTTATTATGTTATAAAATTTGTTTTTGTATATCGAAAATTTTCAGAATTGTGGGGCCCCTGCCTACCTCGGGGCCTCGGGCCAGGGCCCTGCGGGCCCTGCCTTAAAGACGGCACTGAACATATCCTAGATTTCAAAACAGTAGAGAGAACTTCGTTAACGTTTATATTCTTACCATTAACATCTTATCTGCATAATCAGTAAGGTAATTTTTTTTCGGAGACAATTTGGGTGTCCTGTCTTAGGTTATTTATTACTAGAGCAGTTTAAATAATTTTAAAAGCAGTTTCATATTCTGACTGTCCTGTTTACCTTATGAGTATTATGTAGTTCTTCATGTAGTGTTTCATTTTTTTTTAACTGTTTTCAGTATCTTGCACGCGTAATTCAATCAAAACCATTCCATTTCTATCACTATACTCTTCAAATACAGCGTCGTCAAAGCCTCTGTATCAAAGAGTAGTTGATAGAAGCCCCTCATAAGTGCAACGCAGCGCGTTATGAAATCATTACCTAATGTCGTGAACACGTCTGCTCACTAAAGATACGACAAATTTCTTTCCCCCTCTAGTTTAACTGCTAAAAAAACCGTATATTCTCCTCCCTCATATATAAGATCATCGTAAAATACCGATAATTTAAGATAGCTTGTGACAAAAATCCTTTGTTGTCTAGACTACAAAACGTTTTAGATTAAATTTTATTCAAACTATTTATTATATGAAAGGTTCGATTAAGATTTGAAAACGTTTTATTAATTTTTCATTCTGCTCTTTTTATGTTAAAGCAACCATTATACCTATCACTTTATTGATTCTTATTTTTATTACGATACCAGTCTTTTCGGTTCGTGTTGTCTTTGTAATTAATTAAAAAAAAAATGTGTGCTTGTACCGATAATTACACACGTAAGAAGAGAAACTTCTTTATGACCTTATTTTTCAAAAAATAATTTACTATATGCAACTTTACAGAAATACGTCAAATCACGCGTGGTAGGGATACGAAAAAGTTGGCGCGTAACGGAAAAATGTCAAAATGTATTTAGTTTTCTCGGAATGAAATTACACTTTTATTACATAAAAATATTATTCAAATATTGGAAATGTTTCTCATATTTACACACAATAATAGTTGTATATAAATCTTTACCAAATCTTACAAGATAAAATATCTATATTTTTTTTCGCAATAGCCTTCTAACATCGCAAATGAAAACCCTTAACAGATTATCAGCTATCTAACGTATATGAAAGCGAAGTTTTCTTAAAGTAATCTCTCACAGGGATCACTGAACCTTTATCAAACGGTCTCAAGCAAACAAATACAGTGTGTCTAACCACTCACTCTTATCAGTTTATGATGAACAGCCGAGCGACATATCACAGATTATTTATAACTATATCCAGGTAACGCATATTTTCAAGTGTATAATATTATTATTTAATTTTTAAATCATAACTATTTGACAATTATTTGGAAGAATTTAATTATGTAAACGGTTTTATAAAGGCTTTTATTTTTTTCTATCTGTGTTTCTATATTTTAGTACAAACAGATATCGCTCTTAGTGTTTATTGATTTCTTTATTATTCCCATATCTGCAATCACTATACAGGCGAATAAAGGTTATTCATTCTCTATGGAAATACCATGTGACAGCTGTCAATGTTCCCGCCAAAAATGAACTTTATGCTGCAGTTGTTTTGATGAAAATTGATCCCGGAATTATTAGGGTCTAACCTTAAAAATATACATAAACTAACAAACAACACATTATTATTTTAACATAATGTTTATACTATAGACACGACTGCATTAACTTAATGTTTATTACTCTCAAAGGTAACATAAAATAGTGAAAACGCCTTGAAAATTTACATGTTCAAATAAGTAGAGCACTTTGCAAATATTTTGAATTTCAAATATGATTGTGCTTAATTATTTTTATATCATAAAAACGGTATGCTGGTATCAAATAAATATTAAAATATTTTAAAGACTATACAGAAATCGTATCGTTAAAAAAATAAACGTGTAAATTTGATACTAGCGGTATGCCATATGCCTCTATTACAAAAAAAGAAGTTAAGATGCGGGTATATGCAAAACCATAATATCTATTCACTATAAAATTTCTTGAGGCTTATTATATTAATTTAATTTCTTGACATCGCCCGCTCTTTTTTCAGGATTATTAAAATCATAAGAAATATCCTATGAAAAATAAATTGCTATTTTCATCAAATTCATATTAATGCCTTGTTAAAGTAATCGGGTCGAAATACTGTTAAAGAAGAAAACTGTTCCATTTTAAACAATACTAAAAAAAAAAACTACTAAAAAAAACTAGTACATCATTTCAACATGTAAAGGATTAGCCATAAAAATTCTTCGACATTTCTCTGTAACCGCACATTAGTGTCAACTTGCAAAACTGGTATTCTAGTACTTATGGGAAGTCTGGTGTCTAAACAAATTAATGAATTCTTATATTTATACGAATTTATCTTTTTTATTCAAGTTTTGCTATTTAAAACATTCAAAATGACATCGAATATTGCATATACATATGTAAATGATTACAATAGAATATCGCGAACCACATCTAATTTCGCATAAATATTGTGCAATCACACAACCGCATCTCCCAAATGCGAATCAACTGTCAAATTTACAGCCATTAGACCAAACTACAACGCGATAAAACAATATACAGATACAACCAGCAGGGAAACTTCATACAACATTTTCGAAATAGCTCACGCACACAACCAAGCGTAATCACACAATTGACCACTGACAGATATAAGAATACCCTTAGACATGCTTGCTTGTGTGTGTGTGCCATTTCGAAAATGTAGTATGCATTTTCCCTACTGGTTGTATCTGTATATTGTGGCGACAATAATCTCAATTGACGTGACTCGAACGAGTGGTCCTCTGGGGTCCCGTGTGAATTGCTTATCAAATCATTACCACTTGTTTAGCAGTGAACGGCTAAGTGGGTGCCTACGGTATATGCCAAGTATTGTGTGCATTATGGTTATTTAAAGTTTTTACTTTGACTTTATGAAATAGGGAAGTAAAGCGCTTGACCACAATCTCGCCTGATGGAAAACTGAGATGTGGCATTTCTTGAAGACCTCCATATTGTACTCGTCAGGAAACACAGAATAAAAAAATAAATAATATAAGCATAAGACAAATTGAATTTATACTCCATAGCATAATGACTGAAGAAAACAAGCAACTACTAATTGAAATCGCAATGCTACTTTATGCATCCATAGTCCCGAGAAATATCTATAAAATTATGCACGGCCCATTTAAACATTATCTATAGAAAGCAGTTATAAGCACGCACTACATATTAACATAGATAATATAACATTAATATCAGTGAAATGTTAATAAGATGCAGTTAAGCGCCCATTTCTGCGCAACTACGCACGTCAGCGCTTACAGCCATAGTCACAAAGCAATGTATAGTTATTCGCTTAGAAAATGCCTTTTAAAACAACGCGACGCGCTTAAAATTGCGACCCACAAGGCCGTGGAAAGCCAAGAAAATGGAACTTTAAACTTGTTTTAAAGCTCGCGATCTGTCTCGTTCTCTCGCATCGCGATAGATAGAGACGGATTGTCTTGTCAGTGATAGAGTGAAAAAGAGCGATCTCATTTAATGTCATTTAATCACATGTTAACATAATTCCATAAATTGTAAGGCCAGTTAGCAATGAGTGTTGATCAAATGCGTTGTAAAGCGCAACGTAAATGCTAAGTACGCTAAAATTAGATCCGGGGACTGAGCGTGGAAAGTCAGCTAAGACGATCACATGAATTATTTATAGGACAGGAAACCTAAGGATTTCAAGCTCCGCGGATTAAATCCAATTATATGAAATGAAGATAAATGGAATGTAAATAGGCAAGTTCTACAAGTGTTAAAACAAGTGTTGGAAGTTATTTTTTTAATTGCAAACCGCTTGTTAGCCTGCGGGCATATAGGTCAATAGACTTTGTATCCGGTGCACTAAAAGTAAAAAAAGAACTTCGTATTAAAAATGATGTTTGTAATTTAATTACAGAGCCTTTTTTACTCATCCTAAACTACATACCATGGGTCTAAATAAACAACTTAGTACATTTGTTGTAAGGATACATAAAGCCTTTTGGGCAAGTAATATAAAGTTTAAAATACGAAAGAACATACATTTTAAAATTTTCGTAAAGTGCTCTTTACCTCACACATATATTAATTAAAACATATTTACTAATTAGCATTCTTAAAATAAGCACAGCCACAATTTGTTTTTAGCATTTAAAACAACTTTAGAATGTTAAAACGATAACCATCTGACAAAATGTAAATACGCTCTTAAAATATTTTGAATTTATGAACGTATAAAAATTTAGGATAAAGCGCTTATTCTGTATCAAATTTAATGTTTTAACGTTCATAATAATTTGGTAAAGAATGTGATAATTGCATATTCCTCTATTTTCGTTACATTTTTTCTAAAGAACGTCAAACATGACATACTCCAAGTTGTATGAGAAATGACACCAGGAATATTCATTAGTTAGGGGAGAAGAGAAAGGGCTTGTTAACTGGTTATTTACATAGATATGAAAGCAAGATATATTACAAATCTGGGCAATCGGGCGATATTCAATTAACTTCTGATCGCTTTCCGTCCAGCGGACACTCGCAATTCTTTTGAATAACTTTAAAACTTTTCTTATAAAGGCTTATTTAGGACTTGAACGTCTGTGTTTCTCTATTTACAGCTCTCTTTATTGCTTTCGGTTTAATAAACAACGCTTTAATTTTATGCTATTGGCATATTCTTTGAAACTTTATGCAGTTTGAAATAAACGACTTATTGAATTTTTCAACTCCGTCTATTAAGGCTTCTTCAAACAACGTAAGAAATCTTATTAAGACTAAGTTTAATAAATGTCTGAAGTATTTTTTAGTTTAAAATACGAAATCGTTTGACGCGGATGAAACTCATTACAACTTCTTTAGTTGATTTTATATTACAGATTTAGTGAGTGAATTACTATTTCTGTAACGTCCATTTACGTCTCCGTTTACGAATAAAATCTTATTTATAACCTAAAGTTTATGTAAAAATACATTCAAAATATATCAAACTAATTACCATCTAAATAAAATGGATTCTAACGAAACGTGGTTGAGATTTTTATGTGTCTGTTTCAATGAATCTTTTAACTTTTCAGCCAGCAAGTGGTCGGTGCGTTTTGCAATAAAACCTACATCTGGCGAATATAAAGCAAGGATCAAATGGAACCTTTTTTAAGTGAAACTTTTATTACATCGTCTCAAACTTTTTGGTCTGTGTAGCGCATGTCGCGTGTATCGCGGCTGCCGAGTAGGTATACCTACTCGGCAGCCGACCGTCACGCGACATGCGCTACACAAAGCAGTGTTCGGAACCGTTCGAACAGTTTCACTTTTACCGTGGTTTCATAAAACCACACAACATTTTTTTACATTCAAATTTCAATGTATGTAGATTAAAATATTATACTAACATGTTTTTCTCCCTAACATTTTTTTTTAAATCGGAAATTTATGTTATTGTAGCTGTGTTTAGGAAATAAACGTTAATTGCAACTTTAATACGATTTAAAAATTAAAGAGAAATCTATTAACTTGTTTTATTTTAAACTCTTAACCAATCTCTGCTACAGTCTACACTATATTTATTAAGCCTTTCCTTTGGTAACGTTTGAATAAGATCGAAAGAGAATTCCTTCAAAAGATAACACTTTAATTGTGTGATAAAACAGTTAGGACGCAATAGAATGTGTCGATGTCTTTATTGCAGTCAAATGGTTCGATCGCTTTATACGAGCTCGGATAACGCGCTTTCTAAATATACATTTGAATTCAACATTTGATTTGAACTGTTCTTTGTCACTTGGGTAAAACACTTATTCTAACACACTAACGATGTTATTAAGATTAACTAAACTATGCTACTTTGAGAGCTATTACCTATTATATGTAACAAAATATAATAGGTAAATTTAGCTTAACTCTAACTTTGTTAAAGTGATTTATTCTAAAATAGTAGCATGGGTATCATATTTAAAAGCGACCTCTTTATCGAATTTGTCATGGCTTTATTTTAAATCATTGATTGAAAAAAAATGTATTTTTCGCAAATTTTAGTTTATACAATAGCAAAATTTATATATATCTTTATGCACCTTTTAAGCCAGGTTATGGCGCCAAACGTGAGAACTCATCAGTGTTACGACAACACTCACTGTTACTACTGCTATAAATAATAATGGAAGCGATCTGAACATCTACTTGATGGAAAGCGATTCCATTTGATCTTTGCCCATAAACATCTTCGGGGTCACGAACCCGACGACGTATCCCCTCAAGTTGTCACTATTAATATTGAAATTTTATACGAGACGTCTTAAAAAACCATAAGTTTAAAATTCGACACTAGAAAGAAAATTTAAGAATCGATTACGGTCATTGATACCGCTTGAAAGTCAAGTTGCGTGTCGCAATTCGCCCTTTACAGTTCAAAGTTGCGTAGTAAAGAAAACAATTACTGATATTTATATGTAAATACTTCGTATGTGGATACGTAAACCTTCCAGACATCGTTACATACCATTCTGAATACATATAAAGTTTATTCATTTTAGATAACTTGAAAAAAGTATCTTTCTGCAACATGAAATAATAAGTTTTAGTTTAGAGGAAATTTAGTAATATGACCTCTTTTATAACATGAACATCCAAATTATGTAAATTATTTCTGTCATTAGTTTATTTTTGTAAAAATTCAGTTATTGTAGATTTTTTCCTTACAAAAGAAGATTTTTCTCGACATTAATTATTAGTACTTAAAGTTGGCATGTCTATCTACAAAGCCAGTTTAGGGTCTATCAATAGAGCATAAACATTCATATCGACTTCATTCTCGACACTACCTGATTACCCTGTTACTGCATACATAATTCCATTTAGTTATGTAAAATGATAATCAAACCTGAAACAAGCGAACAAACAGTTAATGCCCTTTTTGCCTCCATCCCGCGCTCGCTTCTCGGATTACTTTTTTACAATAATTTGCATAACACACTGACAAATTAGTGATGTAAGAACCTGTACAATTAACATACAATGTGTTCGTGTTAATTGATGTTCGTAATTGTTTAACTAAACACAGGGCTGAAACATAACAGGACTACTTAAATGTTTTTATTTTTAAAACGAGTAAATTCATCGAAATTTTAGTATTTATCCGTTTTTACGTTAACCATTTTTATGGCTTACCTGTGACGGTAGTGGTTGACAGGAATTGCCTGTTGAACTAGGCAAGGGCCAGTAATTAGAAGCTAATCAAGCGATAAAAAGAATTAACATATTTAACCAAACGCAGACATTAAAGTCGGTACATCGGAAACGCAAAAACACAGAGAGCCATATAGCATTAGCATGCCTAAACGTCCGCAATCATTTCCCTATCGCCGATTCGCCAGAACATACGCAGCCATAAAGTATGAGAGGACGCGCGTAATCCCTTAAACGGTAAGCCTTCCGCATTCGTCCCCGTCAGGCCGACCGACTCGTGCCAAGTTCAGAGACCATGCGACCGCAAACCACTAACGCGAAAGCACCGTTTTTGGAGGTACAACATAGCAACCGCCACTCGCCAGCCAATCCCAATTAGACACTAGATCAGCTATACTCAACCTTTTTTTACCTTGGGCCACATAATTGCTACTGTTTAACTTTGCGGGCCGCAGTAATTTACCTACATACCTATGTCGCCTACGTCATCAGCGAATAGTCTATCTATGTACCAAATTTCATCAGAATCGATTCAGTGGTTTATTCACGAAAGCGTAACAGACAGACTGGGTTTCTTTCGCATTTGTTACTAGTGATGAAGCGAAGATTATGCGACAGTTAAATAAAACTATAAAATATAAAAAAATTAGCATTTATTTCTGTCATAAAAATTAATGTGATTTTTGACATTGTAACAAATTTTTTTGACAATTTTTGATAAATCAGGCACATAGTTACTGCATGCTACTCTCAAGATGTCATCTAGATGCGAATCTTGATAAATTTTTAATTATGTGATGAATTTTATGTTTTATATTTATTTTTTTCGTCAATGGATGATAAATTTGATTATATATTTTTAGACTTTTAAAACTGAAAAATTTTAAGACATTTTTTTTTATAATTGTTGTATACGCCTGCTTTATGGCCAATTCAGTTTATGAAATAATTATTAATGTATTTCTGTAAATTGTATTAATTGAGTCATTATTGGTGTGTCTAATAAATAAATAAATCGGTAAGCCGAGATCTGTAGACATTTTTTGCATATTTCATTTTTGAATATGAGGATTCACATAGGTAAGTCGATGCAAACAATGTCAAGAGTAAATGTGCGCAATTTTTTAAAGTTTCATAGCTATCCGGTACTTATTTCCAAAATTCTTCATATTGATGTGTCTCTCTTTTCTCTTTGGGCCGCAAAAAAAAGCGCAGCGGGCCGCAGGCGGCCCGCGGGCCGCTGGTTGAGTATGGCTGCACTAGATCGTAGATGTTTCCATTACGCCTCGCACTAGTTAATCAGGTTCCCGCGCTAAAGATGACCAGTAGAACACGAAAGACGCAATTGAACCAGGAATTAATGGTGTAGAAGTTATTAATGAGCGAGTAACTAAAGCGGTAATGAATACGCTAGAACCAATTTATAGAGTCATGCTGATTATACGATAAAGTGTGACTCGTATACGGATGAATAAATTCGAAGAATATCCAAGGGCCCATAAAATAACGATACTGTTAACGCTAATAAAGTGCCCGGTTATATATAAGGTACATTCTACAATCAGGACGAGTTTCCTAAGAAACTATAAATCGTAGAAAGCTGCTAAGTTTGAAGTTATTAAATGAAGTCGTCTCGGTGGACGTCTCGTTTGCATACAATAAAGAAATGCAAAATGAATTAGCTCTAAAACGCAATAACCATCGTTCATTGCTTGGAGAATATAGCCTTTGTGGGTTTGTTACATGAATTAATTCAGTTTGTTTGTGGAGATCGCTTGAGGGTAATTTGTTTAGTGCAATGGATGGATCTATGGGACGTTATCACTTATCGTGGTGCATTTGAATAGCGGATGAATGAGCGTGTTATATGTAATAAGTACGTGATAATGACATTTTAAATGAATAATGTTTTTCAAAAACTACTTTTTCTTATAGATTTCATTTTATGTGAGCACAAACGTTTTTGATGAAATTAAATAAGGTTTTTAACGAATTTTCAAATATAATGAAGAACTATAAGTATAAATTGAATCTATAAGTATTTGTACAAGTAATAGAGTTATACATTCTGCAAATAAAGAAATTTGAATTTGAATTGAATTGAATTTTCACAAGTTAGTTTTCTATCAACATTTCTTACGCATATAGGTAACACCTGCACTATGCGTCCAACAACTATGTTGCATACCTGAAACAAAGATAAAAATAAATTTTTATTATTTGATATTTTTAATCATTTATAAAAAAATTCCTTTTCAATTTAAATTTCAAATTAAATACGTCCTTTTCAATTTGTTTGACCCATTAAAGCTTTTTAATTTAATGATATTAACATTTTAAAAAGCTTTCCGAAAAATACTTCCACTAGTTTATGGCAGAGTCAATTTCAAAGCCAAATCAAGTAAACTTTAGAAATCAGAGCCTCCAACAAAAAATAACTCGTTACTATAGATACTCGAAATTAATTCGAATTGCAAAATCAATTGGGATTGATTAAGGGCCGATTTTTCAATCCCGAGATAAACACTCTAATAACTACCCCTCGAATAGATTTATTCAATTATTATCTAACTCACAACGACTCGCCTATTTTTCAATCGTGATTTATTTGATGAATAACTATCTGACCAAATATTTCCATATTGGCAGCTCTGCTCTCGGAGTGGCGAAACAAACATATTAAATTAGTCAGGTTAGAGCGGGATAGAGTCAACTCTTGCAATTTGTCAACAACCGTCATTATGACTCACGTCAGGAGTGCATTTTAAGTTTGTCTTGTATTGCTCTTGTCTTCTATGATTGTTGATTGTTGTTTTGATTCGAGTAAAGAGTTTGGTCAAATTTGTGTTTCAATTTATATATTTTACGATGGAAACGACATACCTACTTAAAGGCAGCGTTCGGCAAATTTTCAATGGCATGGTCATCAGTACTATCAAAAACATCAATTTTAATATGATTTTAATTGATAATAATTATATAGAAAGAGGTTTAATTGTTAATAATTCTACGCTCTATGTTATGACATACGAAAATATCCCAAATTTGACGCGTCAGTTGTCAACTCAAACGCCTAACCGTCGAATAGCGCGCTATCTGGCCGTTGGAGCGGCAAATAGATTTATTCCTCAAATAACGTAATTATTCGATAGATAAGTCCTATTCGTCTATTGAAAAATTGAATATTTTGTTAACTGAAGAATAAAGTCTATCTAGCTGTTTATCTGGGCATTGAAAAATCGGCCCTTAAACATAATAATATAAGCAACCCAAGAATTATTAAATAATATCAAACCATAATAAATTACAAATATCAAATATTATGAAAGTTAAAAGAAAACATCCATTAAACTTGCAGGAATGCAGAATTTAAAGATAACCTGGAAGTAAAGGCGTCGTATTTAATTGAACGCTCCAATAATTACAGAGAGCATAGGGTTGGCAACAGTAGCAAAGTTCGTAATAAACCTTTACTGCTTGTAATAAGATAAAACGCCTCTTCGCACCTCTCACCGACACAGATCTACGAAAAACATTATGGATACTAATTCTTAATTAGTTAAAGATTGTAATGTGTATTAATCTTAAATTTAATAGTGTAGGTACTAGTATCGTATGTTCAAATGTTATGAATCTAACAAATAATCATTATTATTAGTTACACGTATATATAAATTGGAAACCGTAAAATATTACGCTATAACCGTTTTAATTTAAACAAATGAAACAGAACATCTCTCGAATTAAGGTTACGTTCTTAGATTATGGATTGGTCTCCGCGCGCGCGCTACGACTAGATACCGCCGGCGTACTTGAAAAATGCGGCAACTTATAGTACGCCGAATTCGGCGTACCCAAGCCAGTCGTGTCACAAGCATTGTGTGGAGAGGGTGAACCGATAATTTATAAAGATTTTGAACAAAATCTGAAGTAAAATGCCTATTTGTGTCATAAAACTATTTAAAAATAATACAACAAAAAATAAGAAAGACACTGGGATCACGTACCATCACTAAGTATCGTATTATTCGAAATTTCTCCTTTACTTCGAAAAATTTTTCTACGAAAATACGACGCCATTCAGTGTTGCCGTATTGCATATCCAAAAAAATACACGTGGTTGAGGAAATATTTTAGCAATAATTTTAACTTTTTTTTTTCAATACTATTACTAACACATGTATAAAAAAGTATATAATACAATAATTTATTTCTGTTTAACCATGTTTAACTGACTCATATAATATGTTTTTTTTAAATTTCCGCTTTTTTACTTTTAAACAACCTTTGTGACTATAGTATAGTAGCGTCGCAAGTGGATTTGAGTCACATGTTCATGGATTCGATTCCCGGCCAGGTCAGGATGAAAAAAAATATTTTTCAAACTTCTTTCCAAGATGCCAGATTTCCCATTTATGAGGTAAAATTTATGTAGCTGGCAGCCCAATTCTTCACACACACTAGCGTCTTTACAAATTGCCTAAAACACACTACAGAAATGAGTTGCCGCACTCACAGAGCTATTGTTTTTAGGTGGGGCGGTATCTAGTCGTAGCGCGCGCGCGGAGACCAATCCTTAATCTAAGGTTACGTTCGATATTCGAAAGCAAACATGCCGTATACAATTAATACACAGATGACAGAACTAAAATAAAAATCAAACAATCAATATACAGAAGCAAAATATTAATAGCTATGGAACAGATACAGACAATAAAAAATAAAATATAACCATAGACAATTTTTTTTTTTAAGACCGTGGTATCCGTATACATGTTGGTAGCCCTAAAAGGCTTGGACATAGGACGGTCCGAATTAATCTGGTACCACACTGTGAAACGGACAGAAGCGCGCTTGTTCGACTTAACATTATCTTTTATAATCGCTTCGGAATTTTTAACGTGCGTGTTACTTATTTCGGCGTATCTCGCGCCATTGTGTGTGATCTTCGCATTTCCCCTTTGGATGGAATTTATTCTCGAGTATTCTGTGTCATCGCTTAATATATGCCTTGAATGATATCGCTTGTCATGAATACGTGTACGCTTCATATTACATATCCACCTTCCTATATATTATTATCTGTATAAATATGCGTACCTATAACCTACATATTATATTGAAAATTCTTATGTATATATTAGTTACGATTCTACACGCAAAACTTCTTAATCTAAAGCTATCAAGAACTACAAATAAAACCACCGATTGTTATTTTACCTCAATTTATTCGATACAACAAAACTGGAATTTGGTAACCTTATTTTTACACGTGAAATTTGATATCTTATATTAATTCTCTCTAACCTTTAACCTTATACAACCTCCAACCTTATCGACAAAATGGGCACAAATATACCCATCGAATAAAGTTCTTTCATGAAAAAATACCTATAAATCATAGAAATCCTTACAAAGCTTTTTCCACAATAATATATCTCATACAAAACTATCTCCAGTCGATATTGAAGGACGTGGAACTGACACGAGGTTATTTTCCTCACAAAACATAGTTCTAGACATTATTCAGTAATAAATTAAGCAAAGAAAATATTGGAATGTAGCCAGATGGGAAAATCGATGGCAGTTTGACGCAGGGATCCGCTCTGCTACACAAAGGAGTACAATAAGAAAATCACATTTATACGTACATCTGACAATAATGTTATGCGAGAATATTTTCGACTTGGCTTTCTTTGAACGATAAATAATGGCTTTTTAATTTGGTTTTATATGTTTGTAATGTATGAAGCTATCGCTATTATTATTTTATACTTTGTTAGACGAGCGTAGGTAGACTTTAGTGAGGCTATATGAAAATAATACGACAAAATCATATAAAATTACCCGTATATTAAGAAGAAACATTTGACATTAATAAAAAAAATTGATACAGAAATCTCCAGCATGGAATCGTGGGAGTCCATTATCGAGTAGGGGAACAGCATAGGCTAAATTAATACAAAAAATAATAGAGGCCGCTTTGAATATTATTATCTTCAAATTTTTCGGGGTTTGGTGCCAAGTTAATTTTATCCCTCACAATACCAATTGCAATGATGCATATAACGGATGACAAGTATTGTAAATAATTAAAGTTGAAATCAAACTACTTCCAACTAATCAAAGCCGTGGGCACCTGTTAGAACTTAATAATTTATTATCTGTAACCACGAACAGGATCAATACATTTCATAATATACCTTCTCTGAATATGTGAAAATGTTGCCGTATGTTAAAACAAATATTTATAAACCCTCACAAATCACCAGAAAAAATAGCTTTACTGTTTGCAAATTCTACTTTTTCATAATGTAAATTGCCGGAACAGGTCTCTTAGTAATTATTAATATCTGACGATGACACTGACATCCAGAATGTAAACTATTACCTATATTTTATCTATGGCAATGCGGTTATGGCGCGAACTTCATTCGTACAATGAACTTCACGTAGTACATAAATGCATGGAGTTATAATTGGAGTTTTCAGTTAATAAAAAGCTTAATTAAAATAACATGGACGTACTGTAAAGGTTGTGTCCAAATAAAAGGTTCGTTTTAAATGCCAGATACGACATGATTGAGAATTAAGGAAAGGATTCATTTAGTAATTAAAATGGTTGCGGATAGAATTCCAAGAGGCTACAATGGATTTATTACTTTATTTAACCCGAAAATTATGAGAAAATACGCAATTTTATTAACAAATTCATCTCTCTTTATTTCCGTAATTAAATAATGTAAACTTTTCCAAATAGAAATTAAAAATATAGTAACTCGTTGTTCGTAAAATAAATGAGTAAGTAAATGCAAAATACATAAGCAAAGGTGAAAATAATACTTATGGACGCAAGGGATCTGCGTCGAGTCACTTCAACATATTTACGGTACTCTGTAGAGTACAGACTACACAACAAATAGAGGCCGCGAGAACGGTGGCCTGCACGTGCTAAGATGATATTGATTACCGTGAATAATCTATGTGTTCATTAGTCTACAGCATCACGAAATATTAGCCGTTCAAAGTTCAATGCGGTAGTTAAGTCTGCATTAATCTCTCCGGCCGTGTGAGAAATTGTTAATTCACTTAGAGCGTTTCCCTCGTTCTAATGGTTCGGAAAATTCGCGTTGATTGAGTTTGTGTGCTGTTAACGAAATATGTATAGGTAATTAGGCAATTTAAACCCTTGTTTTTACTCGAAATGTAAATGAAATAGATTCATAATTCAAATATGCGAGAAAAATCTTACTAAAAGCTTCTCAATGAAAGCATTTTTACTTTTATAATACTTAGTACTTGTCTACTAAGTATATAATTATGTAGGTAGATATTAATAATTAAACATCTTACATTAAACCCTATACATATGTCATACACATTAATTAAATCACAATTCCCTAAAACTCACAAATTATGCAATAATATTGTCACCTTTCCCGCGTTAATTAAGCTTAAATTAAGAACACAATAGCCTCCTAAGGACCAATGGCCTCATATAAGTACATAAACACCATCACCATTACAACCCAAAGCACCAAAAAGTTTTAACTAAATTACCAACCACCGTCCTCATCCGATGACAAAATCGAAAATTCGAAATATCTTAAAAAATACCGCGCTTTTCTGCCTATGATCACTGTGTAACGCGATTGGCTGAATTGAACTATTAGGTTTGGTAGGTAAATGGGTTATCCAATCACAGAATTTTAAAATACTTTAGTTCAAGTTTTTAAAATGGCTGGTCAACGTAACAGAGGTAAGTTAAATCGTTAATTATCATATTAATCTCTCACTTGATTTTCATTTGGTATTGAAAAATAAATAGTAAAAACAGTACAGGGACGTATTTTAATTAAATTTAACGAAACAATTCATATTGTATTTTTTAAATTCACGGATAATTTTTATGTGATCATGTGAGAACATTGGTCGTTACTTACAACATTATTTTCATTTTTTTTGTACTCAGTTGAAGACATTGGTAGTCAATGACTATAAAACATTTAATTAGTTAATAATTTATTTTGTTGTTTTACAGTAATTTTGAGTATAATTGTCCTGTTTTATGATTATAATTTATTTAAACTGTCAACAGGAATTACTATTGCAATCAAAATAAACAGTTATCTTCCTTATTTTTTCAGTTATTCGTGACGATAATATCATCGATTTCCTAGCCGACTGACGGAGATTTTATTCCTAGTGATGAAGACTTAGGAGACCCACCATTTGTTTCCAAATCGATTTTTAGTTAGCTCATTGATATTTCAAGTTCCTAATATTGTACTTCCAATGTTTTTATTTCTTTTTTTTTTAACATATGTTCAGATAGTTTAGATATTTTATTACCTAATA
>CAJQZN010041198.1:96724-127978 GCA_907164685.1 Colias eurytheme | reverse complement strand
GCGCCCTGGGAGCGCTGCGTTTTAGGGCAGTTTCGGCTTACGTAATAATACAGGGTGCTGCATTATTTGCGTAGCCTAGTTTTAAAGTTCGATGTTTGGAAATTTTTTATGTTGGAGGATGTCTTGTTTGTTGATGTGTGGATTTTTTGTTTTAATTTTTTAATGTAGTGTGTTAAAATATACTAAATATAAGCTATGCAAATGATAGTATGTATTTAAAATTTTAAAATCAGAAATTTAGAAAATATGTACAAGGAAAGAGAAGTCAGGTAGGTAATTTAGGAATATTACTTCCGTTTACTTTCAACTCACCCTTCTGTTAATTTCAAATCATTACCTGCACTTTTAAATCGTACTTTCTTTCCATATTGTTTACAATTTTTAAAGACATAACATCACAAGTAAATATCGCGTCTATTACTTAACTATTCTCTGACACAGACAAACAGGGCTGCTGCAAGTTTAAAACGGGATTAATGTAAGGAAATAGATGTTATATAACATTGCACAGGGTTACCTGGTTTGTTCCACACTACATACTTGTAATGCTGTGCAGGGCTGGTGCAAGGGTGTTTGCGAAACTTTCTAGGGCTACCAACTTTCAGTTTTAACATGTGCTCCATAAAGCTTAGGTAACTTATTCAAAAGGGCGGTTCGGTTTAAGGGTAAGATAGTTTTTTTATTACTTTTTAGTTTTGTGGAGTTATACTGAGTCTATTTTTAGTTTGTTCGTTATATTTAGGGAAGGTTATGTACTCATATTTTAACCTTATAAGTTGTCATTTTGTGTTTTTGGTACATCGTTTGCAATTTATCATTTATAGAAATGATTTTTTCGTAGTTATGTGTTATTTTTGTCTATGATAAGATTAGATAATATTATGTAATCCTAACAACAATAATAGATTACTTAAGGAAATGAATGCTATTTCAGAAGGACACTTAGTAAATCGAAACTATTTCATACTAATTAACGAATAATTTATTAATTAATCGTAAAGGGACACAAATATGATTTGTAACCCGATCTCCGGGGTGACTACGGGTCTGACATTTATCGTATTAACCTTTCCCAACGTTAGTGGAATTTGAAAAGGGCTGGTTCGTATCCCTTTACTTTCCTGTTTGTATCCCATACCATAGAAACCCATAAGCATAATGGGTTTTGTTTTTTAATTCTGCATGTTGTAATGTCGTACATTTTGCGTTGTTACTAGCAAAATTACAAATGTACAGATCCAAGATATTATATGGTTAATGATATAAGTATTTGTTAAAATATATTTGATTTTTGTATGACCTTCCTGTTAACATACATTATCAATTTCTCCTTTTTATATTTAAGTATGCCGCTGTAAGATTGTAAAATCCGTTAGAATATAATCTATCTTGCAAGATTGCATTGTCGAAAAATTAAGTGGTAAACGTTAAAAGTATGTAATGACGTTTCAAAAGTGCTTCTAAAAGTCTAATTGAATAAATAAATATTTGAGTTTGAGATTGAATTATGATCCGTATCATTTTCTTGTATGAATGTATAGTATGCGTATAAACTATAACCAAGTGTACCTTTTTCTATGTAATAAACAAAACAAAAAATATATTATAAAAATGTTCTATAACCTGTCACAAAGCACTCACGGGCGCAATAGGCCCACCTATAAATTGCAAGCATCTCTAATGCATTTTTAACCCTCCGTCTTAAATATTTAACAGTTTCTTGTTCCATTAGCGTGTTTAACTTCCCTTTATTCGGTAATGTGCCGAATTGAGAATTATGTTCGAGTGAGGATTTGGGACCATGTGCTTGCTTTCGAGTACTTGTTCAAATACGAAGGAACCAGTGGTTTGACCTCTGTATTGTATGGTAGTGGATGTGTGATAGAGTTCAGGGTAATTCAGGTGTATTCCTCATTATTGAATGGGTATCTGATCTTACTTGAGACTATTTAAAATCAAACATTCGTAAGAATAAACTGATGTTATATGGGAAGGAATGTGTTTTGGGATTTATCTGAATTGAATGACTCATACAATTATGTATGAGCACTCTCGTAGGATATAAACGAGTACACAGAACTTAATTGATTATTATTTAAGATATAACAACGACAAATTTCACTTATAAAATATCTAATTGAAATCAATACATATTTTTTTACATGCCATCTTCAGAAAAGATTGCAATGCCACCTCGTCTGTAACTTACCAACTTTACGTAAATTTTAGTACAAAAAACGTATATTTACAACTCCTCTTAAAATCTTACCACTCGCACCAACAATTTCAACTATAATAGCGCAATTTAAAATCCCAATTTCGTCACCAGCTACGTGTCGACAGCTATCAATATTTCCCTCTCTATTTACCTACGTGACCTCCCGTAATGGAAATCAATCTCTCACGTAACATATGAAATATATTTCTTTGTTTCAGGTAAAAATATGAACGGCACAAAGCTCGCTTTCCTTATGTACGAATAAGGGTTTGGAACAAGGAAGGAATGTGGTATGTAGTAAATAGATTGACGGGATTTGTAGCTTGATTTGATGAGTGTTAAGAAATAAAAGAAGCAATGGATTTAATATGATTTATTTTATGCCGATTGAAATACAATAAGAATTGCAGTTTCTATATAAGTATAATATTCTATTATGAATAGTTACATATTTTAAAAATTACACTTATAAATGGCGCATATTTTAGCTGGGTTTACGCAAGTTTTTATAATATACAAAAGATTGCATTTAATTGCCATTTCATCTAACGAAATTGAAAATAATAAATTTTGTTTAAATAAATCTATTTAGAGTTCCGAATACAGGCTAAAAATAACTATACAGAAATAACTCACTTAATTTACAGGTTAATATTTTTCCACAGCCACGTGTATTAAAACGATTCCACAATAATATCGCAAATATCTATAAATAATTTAAAGCGCAAACCCACTCGAAACCGTGAACCATCAATCTTCACTTTACGGAAATTATAAAAAGCGATTCGTAAACCCGCCGCGTGCGGTGGGTACAAGCCGAGTGTTCCATTTGGGGGACGGACATACAGAACGTGTCTGTACTGTGTATGTGATCGCCTGGGTGTAGTGGCTAAGCGTAGAATGTTCTGGGTTCGATTTCTATGCGACTGTCTACACTGCCCTTCTAGGTACATTGGTCAAGCGGAGAACCGTGTTCTGGGTTCGATTTTTAAATTTTTTTATATTCGACTGAATTCATGAAATAGTACGTGTGAGCGTAGAACTTTCTGGGTTCCATTCCCAGTGACAAAATAATAAACTCGGTCTGGCAGGATACAGCTGATCACTTTGTCCGCGAATAAAATCGATCGAGAGTGGTAAATGTTAAAAATACTTATGTAATGACGATTCGAAAGTGCTACTAAATAGTAGTCTAATTGAATAAATGAACGTTTGAGTTTGAGTTTGATCAGTTAACTGTAAAGCAATGTATAATGCATCTGCCATATCCCAAAAGTACACACTGATTTTACACTGTATGCACTCGCGTCTTTCTCCGTCGAGATATTTACTTAGCATTTGTTGTACACGCTCGATCATAATAATTCCGAGTCGTTCCGGCGATAGGAAAATTGGAAACGCTTTTAAGATTTCATTTCGGAAGTGCAGTTTGTCATATCCAATATTGCTGAGTGTGACGGACCAGTCGCTCGCTTTGTTCGCTGCGATTAATCGAGTGAATGGAGTGAGGTTATGTATTGTGGGAGATAAAACAACGGTGACCGGAATAACGTTAGATCTTAACGTCATCTTTGTGTAAAACACGGTTGGTTTGAGATGTTTTAAAGCTAAGATAGAAGACTTTAAAACGTATTAATTCGAAATTCACTATATAAGAACGGTTGAATATATCATGATTTATTATACTGGAGTTTCTACATGAATTTCTCTATTTAAATCATAAGTTTAGTACATATATTCAAAATCATTACATAATCAACAATAGATTGTTAAAAACAAAGACGCTTCATTTGATGAGTGTTAAGAAACTATTTGAATATGACACAATACAAACCAAACTTGTACCATTAAAAACAATCATCCAAATGTGCCGTCACAAATTCACTCCGGCAGCCAGTCAGAACCAAATCCCCTCCCGAGCCGCGCCCTCACAATAAAAAATATCTCTTTAACGCAACGCTGAATAAAATTAGTACTTATCCCACTTGGAATCTTTCCTTGCCACGATGACGGCTCCATTTATTTCGACTCGAAAATGGAACAATTTTTTTTATTCCGAGCGCATATTTTGCGTACCGCAGTGGAGGGTTGAAAGAGTTAATAGCGACGCTGTTGATGTAGATTACTTACGGAAACTAAATTCAGCGGCCGGAATTATTTTTCGCTTATAAACGCGTTAAATGCTGCGAATTATTTCAGTTTTAGTGCCGTTTAGGGGATTTTTGTGGAGCTGTTTGGTTTGTAGTTTTATTTTGTGTAATGTAGATAATATTTAAGAATTAGATAATGATTCAAAGTCTGTATGTTCTAGTACTGTTATAAGTGCGACAGTTAATGAGAATAGGAATACGTTTGTTGTTATTTACTGCAAAATGGGCTTATCACCTTAGCATAAAGGGTACAGTGCTGGATTTAAGTATCTAGGTATAAATTAGCACAAATGCTATCTTTAATCCGAGTAATTTACGAGTGAAGCTGCGAGCTAAAGCTACGTATCTACGTATGCACTAATCTTTGTGTAAATATTTGAGTCATAAAATGTTCATTTTTCTAGATCTTTATAAAGCTTATTATTCTGTCTTTATCGGGTAGTAGTAATAATTTTGTGGCATTAAATGTGGTAGTATAATCGGGTAATGCACTAATGACTAAACTAAATATTAATGATTGGATTAAAGGATATCAATATGGTATTCAGTAAAGTACTTTGAGTCACTTTTAAAGCTATTTTATGTGGGTTTTATTCACGTAAAAGGTCTATATTTGCACTGTTATATTTTCGATAGATATACCTTGTCGTGTCCGCAGTTCAAGGCCATAAAGATCTGCATAAGTACGTACCTATTTTTATATTCTGTAAGATGTTGTTACATTCTGCTTCTTAGTTCTTAAACATTCATTATTAAGACTCATGTTTGTCTTTCTGTGTATTTTTCGCGAGTAAATAAGGGCGGACTTTACAGGAATTTTATTTATTGATTAACATCAAAGCACTATGTATTTACAGAACATGCTATAACCTATTTAATGGGGTAATTTTGGAACTGTATGCATGAGCGAGTTTTCGTATCAATCAAATTTCTCGGAAAATTATATTTCCCAGTTCATCGCTGCGTCAAGCGTGGTGGTTCGCAGAATTTACGATATTAAATGGCATTCATTTTGTCGATATATTTGTCTGTAAAAATATTGAGTATCTGAGCGAATTGTTAAAACAAGCAAAGAAAAAGTCACATTTTTGTTCTTTTGATGTTAGTATAGGGTGGAAACGGGCACCTTTTTTATACGTTCCGTTTTCTTCATAAAACACTTAAATCGATTATGATGAATTTTCACATAAATGAAGACTTATTTTGCTGCAGTAATACTTTCGGATACACTATGGATAGATTGTAGATAGGTTGTATTTGGCTAATAGGGCTGGAAATTAGTATGGGGAATGGCACCCACGTAAAGTGCACACGAGCGAAGCCGCGGGCGTAAACCAATAATACCTACATGTATCGTTCACTGCATATTCCTTCTATTTATGTTGTAATGTAATTAAATTCTGGTGCAAATATATGTTCAAATTAATATTAACAAGTTCGACGAATTTTCGGTAAATTATATACAAGGAAAGATTTCATATGAAATATGCAAAATAAACTCTATGATTGAAGTTTCAAAGGTTTAAAAAGGCAAATAAAAATGCTGTTTTTGCTTTTAAAAGAATGTAAAAATAAACTAGAATTTCGAGCAACACAAGTTTCATAAATCAGTATTTATTTTTATTGGCAAGGTATTGGAAAATGAAAATATTAAGTCATTCGATACCGAGCGAAGAATACCGTCGACCTGCAAGGAAGGACGGTCAGGTAGAAAATTGCCGTCAAACAACTTGATATATAAGATAAATGAAGTTAGATTTACTAAATAAATATAATACAGTATCTACAACATTTTTTAAGGAAAACACGCTCACAGCTTTTTAAAGTTAATTCTAAGAGAAAGCTTTCTAGTTTTTTTCATTCTTGGATGTAACTTTATTAAAAAAAAAAACAACTTTGACGTTTCCACAAAACATGAAAGTTCATATTTCAAAATGAAAAACGCGAAATAAGCTAGCCCCATTTACTTGGTACAGATTTAATGAAATATAGTTGAAAAGTTTTCCTGTTTTCCCCGGGAAATGTTTTGGCCGTTCAATCACAGCACATCACGGCTACCTTGTGCCTGTCGGTTGCATTTCCGTAAATTGGGCGCCATTTTGTGTCATTACATAAAAACAAGATGGCGACGTGGCAGAAAGGTCGCTTCGTTATGAAGGAATGATTTTGCTGGTGTTTGTTAAATTGTTTGCGGGTATATTTTTCTGCGGTTCTTTTTTATAAAAATGATTTCCATCGATTTGAGTGCTTTTTATGTCTTTAATTATGTTATTGTTTAGTTACTGAGAAGTTTGTAAAGAAGCGAAGTGCATTCATGTATTAAGTTATAAGTTAATAGTTACAATGTTATGAATGTAAAATGAAATTTAATAATTTTCATAGTTGTTAACCGAGTATATAATGTAAATATGCCGTACCAAAAACAAATATAAAACAAATTGACATTGAAACGATCTTCACTATTTCATCTATCTTGAATAATAATTGAGGAATAGGTACCTAACTCAACTCTAAAACAAAAAAAAAATAAAGATAAAATTTTATCACGCGGTTGCCTTTATATCATTGTTCCCTCTACGATCGTAACCCAATTCCTTTTAAGTATGCTCATACATAAGGCTATTTCATAAAATTAGCAACTCAAAATGTTGAAATTCGTGGCGTCTAGTAGGAATTAAATTATTTCGTGCATGTTCAAGTTTTATTTCCCACATTTGGCTCTAACGTCGCGTCCACAAAGGCACTAACCGGCCTATGGAGGTTTTATTGTCTCTGTTATAGTCCAGGGGCTCGCTGCGATGTTCGAGTTTGAGTTATTTTTAGTTAATTTTGAGTAGTGTGGTTTACAAATTTGTATGTGGTTGTGTGAAAATTTTGTTTGAAGGTAAAACATATTTTTCGTAAAAAAAATGAATTGTATCTCTTTTTGATAGATAATCAGATAATGTCTCACAATTTTTCGATTCTTTGATTATACGCACACAAATACGCAACAAGTTTCATTGTTAAAAATCTGATATTGCAATTTAATTTTAGATACCGACCAATGTGATTACTTGGTATCGATATCTTATTCCTGTATGTCCATGGAAAGTGCTATTTAAAATGTGTCGTTAATTGAATAAAGGTTTATCCAGTTTGAAATACATACCTCAAATGACTGTCACGCACAAAATGCACTAACCGACGAAGTACGCGCTCAATATCTCAAACCAAACCGCCGGCCGCCTCTCACACCGCAGCTGCCTAAAGCAATTTGGCGTTAACACAGCGTCTGTCATATCGCGCCGCGCGGCAATTACTCATCCACCTGTGTTCAGCTCATTGTGACTTTCGACGCTGCGATCCGCGGCTTGTTTACGGTGTGATGGGTGGACTGTGTATTCACTTCATTGTATGTTCTTTAGTTTTATAGATGCGTATGTATGATGGTTGTATATTTGTGCCAATAAAGTGAATTTTGGAAGTATTATATACATTTGAAATAGACTAACCTAGATTGAGATGAGATAATAGAGATAAATTATAATATTTAGCGTTACAATTCGAATGAACAACACAGGTAAGTCATCGTTTATCTTGTTTTATAAACGAAGCAACGTTACCATAAAAATTTAACCAAAGAATATATGACTAAATTTTTTGCGAAGTTTATTCGACTGTGCAATTTACTATGTATTTCATTACTGTTATAAAGTTTGTTTTCTCTGTATCGAATTATTGTTAAACCTTTAATAATTTTCTTCGTGTAATTTCATGTTACATATTAAATATCGATTACGCTTAAATAAACGTCAAGTACATTATTCAATGAATATGTACACTTAAATTGTTTGGTTTTACTCTACAACAAATCGAAACTTGAATTATTTATTTAAAGGAAAGTACGTCTTCTTGGTAAAGAGGTTCTAGTAAGTGAAGTCCTGGGTTCATTTTCCAATAACGATATTAAATGGATACATATTTTTTGCATGATAGTGGTTATAGTTATATTAATATATTTGTAACTGGCTCTCAAACTATAGATCGAGTTTATTACCAGTGCGCTGATTACCGATAGGCCATTATAATCCCGTGGATATTATTTTAATATTATAGATATAGATTAAAAAAAACCAGAAAACTACAACTAGGGTTCCTTCAAGAGATCAGTTAATAGGCACCTTCTTCAGGTAGACGTACCTTGGCCGTGTTACCGCTTCTCAATAAAATATAAAAAAAATATATCCATAACAACATAAACACATTATAAAAATGATTTGCAGCGTCATACTTACATGTAGTTATCTAAAATTGCCAGCGTAAGGATATATTCGCGATAAACGCTAGGCAACGGTAAAACCGGGCGAGTTATAAAATTTATCTCGCGAAGGAAATAAGCTAGATGTTGTCAAGACTAGATCCCTGGTCTGTAATGTAGGGAAATTATGATTCTTACGTAACGGTTTTAGGTCTCGGGAGATTCGCGGTTTCATACGTATGGTTATGTTCTTGATTCTGAATCGTGTTTTTAATTGAATTTGACTGAAGGAAGGTTTTATGGTTATGTGGGTTTATAAATCGGATGTAATCCAGCTACTGGTTCTGGTTTATCTGTGGAATTATAATTTTTTTGTCATAGTGTAAAAATATGTTTAATAATGAAATAGAAAACTTGCATCAGCTTTAGGGGGTTCAAAATCAAATTAAAGTTAGGCAAGCCGTTAGCGTCCCTAACTGTAACAACTAATAAAATAACTCTTTTATTTCATCATTGATATCTTTGAAAGACCACTATAAAAAAATAGAAACATTTTAAAAACACAAAAAGGTAACGGAAATTTAAGACTAATATATAAAATAATCCGTTCGCCAGCGACGTATCCACCTAAAATTGAATACCAAACGAGGTTGATAAGTTATGGCTCCCAGTCCCCAGGCTCCTAATGTCTCCGCTACATATTACTGAGGGATTCAATTTGCGACGTTACTAGCCGAGTAGCTGACTGATCGTCTTACTACGATGATTAGGGTATCGTTTTATACTAGCTGTGTAGCCCGGTTGCACCCGGGTTGGGGTAGGTTCTTCGAGAAATAGATTATCCAGCAATTTTTTTTCTATAGATTTTGGTAGAACAGATTTTCATTGTCATAATATATAACTATGTATACATAATATACAGGGTGTAATCGTTAAGTGTGCACAGGCGATTATTCCGTAACTATTACAGATATCAAAAAACTTTAAACTGATATCGAAAGTACTTAACCTAATGAGTAAAATGGCCATAATAAATTTTTAAAAATAAAACGAGAAAGTTAAGGAAAATATTCTTGCCATAGAAAATGCATTACGTTATTTTACGGTATGGTCTGAATGTGCATTCATAAAAATAAATAGGTAGATATTACTATCTACGAAATTATTATCTAAAATAAAATACGAAGTGTATTTTTAATATAAGGTGTAGGTACATTATTTTTAAATCGTTGCGACTTAAGTTTTATTACGTTAAGTTTGGTTCATATTTACCTACAAACCTCTATTTCATTAGAACTGAACATTTGTACTGAAACTTTAATCAAACAGTATTAAAGCATAATGCCCTAATGTTTCCTTCCACACCAGCTTCCGAACATACCTTTATCTCTACCCTCGTGTCTCGATAAAGGGTAGCTACATTAAATTTTCATTTACAAGCAAATCTTAGATTTCACACGCCCTCACACATCTAACTAACCCTTTTCTTCATTTAACTGTAATTATGTAGAACTGTTGGTTTGTGGAATTTAATTGAAACTATAATGCCCGGTTTATATTATTTCAGACCATTTCTGGATTGGATCTGTATCGTATGACGCCTACCATTGACGTAGGTACTATAGACAAATTGGTTCGCGATCGCCTATTATAAGGTCTTCAAAAAATGTCAATGTGTAAAACATTAATTGAAATTAACACCTTATGTCCTAGCAATAATGTTCAAAGTCTATTGTATCTCTCTTTAGGAACTGCCTCATGCGGCTTTTCCATACGGCTATGAACTGGGAACCTTCAAGAAAAGAGCATATTCCTACTTGAAAGGCCGGCAACATACTCACAATGTCTCTGGCACTGTGCGTAGATACATATGGGCGACGTGGACCACTTACCACCAGGTGACGCGCCTGCTCTGTTGCCCCCTATTGCATAAAAAAAACTGCCTAATACACGTGTAGGCAGAGTTTTGCTTTTGACAATTTTTGAGCGTCTCACTATTACGCTATATCTAGTTGTTTATTGTACTTCAATGAGTTGTACTGAATTTATCGCATTAGATTCTAATATAGACCACCTTATCAATAGGACTGCAATATATACAGTTTGGAAGGCTCCGATCGCCAGAACCCGGCCACTACTCCAAATTATTGTTTTGACAGCTGTCAATGATGTCACCGTTTTAGATATGGATAAGCTACCCGCATTATTTGATACTGATACCGGGAATATACGTAATCCTTAGTTCTGTGATGGAATGACGTGTAATTGAGAGAGATTCCAATGAATATTCGTGTTTGATGAACCAAAAGATGATTTGTGAGGGTTGGTTTTGACAAGATAATATGGCGCAGATTGCGGAAGGTCTTTTTGAGATTTAATGCATTGATTCTAATATAGTTATTTAAATTGTAAACGCTTAAATACACTCGTCATCATTTATTTTAGGTAAATATGACCTCAGATTTTGAACTGTTAGGTTAGTCGTATTTCTTATGCGAGATTATAAACAATTTAAATATTTTACAACCGGTTTAAGCGGTTTTGTCTCTGTTGACAAAGAGGAAATAAATATAGGCAATCATAACCAAATAAAGGAAATTATTTAAGTGTTGGTATATTTTATAAATAGCGATGGTTTTACTACAGTTTATTGAAGTTTAATGGCATTAAGATCACGACATTGATTTTAAAAATAAAACAGGATATATCTGTAGTTATTTATGTAAAAGCCTCTTGTCACAAACTTGGTAACTAGATTCTTTTGAAACCACTTTATAAATTTTTATTATGCTTTGAGTACAGTGTACTGACGACAGTGTACTGACTGACAATAATGATGATTGCTAGGTCAACTTGTATTCAAATCAAAATAAGATATCAATACTTTTCATCGTACACAACAAACTGTTTCAAATCATTCCCTTTACTCCGGCCAATCCAAAGCTTACAGGGTATAAATAACTTTTGACGCGTCGATTAGCCCCGGATGGTCTGTAGATATTCCGACAAAACTAATTCGGCTAAGTTCGGTTAAGTTCGCCAACTCTCGGGGGTTTTGAAATAATTACACCCCACATACTTTGAAAAGTTTACACTGTTTACTGCGTTGCTTGTAAGCTGTAATGTTACATAACGTTGAAGTGTCTGGCTTAATCGAGGTTTGTTTTAAGTGAACGTTTTGTTTCATAGTATGTACTGGGAATTGTATTATGTATGTAGTTATGTTTGATTAAGGTTTTGATTTGGTGCGATTTGGATGCGTAATGTAGAGCTTTTTGTGTAATTTCAAATTAATTGAAAACTAATTAATATTATGTAGGCTTCATTTACCAATATCAACTTAAATACTAACATATACGTATTGAAAAAAAAAAAAGATTTTGAAAATCGAAAAAGGCGGATTATAATATGTAATTTATGTACGGTAAGATTCTTTGAGTACAGTGTATTGACATAACAATTGCCAGGTCAACTTGTATTCAAAACGAAATAAGATATCAATACTTTGCATCGTACACAACGAACTGTTTCAAATCATTCCCTTTACTCCGGACAATCCAAGAATAAGAACTCTGATTGAAATATTCACATTCAAGAATTGTTAATAGCTAATTGCTTTACTAGGAATTTAATAGCAAAATTACCTTTCTGTTCGGAAAGTTTGTGAATCGACCTTCTAACTTAGTCAAGGTTCGCTAATAACAAACCGAATGTAGTAAATATTATATGAAGTACTTAATACTGAAATTGAATTAGCATTTTGGTAGTAAATATTCAACTATAAGGTTTAATAAATTATATAAGAAAATTACACTAGTGATTACAATGGGTCTAAAATCGAACTATGCTTGCCTTTGCCGCGAGGTTTCATTCGCGGAAAAAATCAACTAGGTATTAGGTATATATAGCTCATAGTTATTTTGATGTATAAACTATATTACTGTAAAGTTGCATCCAAAGCCGTCCAGTAGTTTTTTCGTGAAAGAATAACTAACATACATCCATCCAACTCGAAATTATAAGTAGGAAGAGTATCCCTACTCTAAAAAGGTAAAGATGAAGTATTCACTGGGAAACGAGAAACTAAATCAATGCTTATAACCCAACTGCGTATACAGAAAACTTGGGAAGTTCCGTGGATATTTCGCGGTGAACTAATTTCGCCAGCGTTCGGGCCTTTCGGAATAATTACTTGTACATACTTTAGGGGTGTATAACGGTGCATTTCCATCAAACGAAGCTAGAGCAAGAGCAAGAGCATTATTTCGTGATCTTACAGTGCATTTATATCAATCGAACATAGAGCTTGAGCAAGAGCAAGAGAATTTTTTCATGATCTTTTAGTGTAAACGAAAAGTCGTATTGAGTGTTGTTCAGTATTAGAACATTGCGTAGAATATTTTCGAACGCACTAAGAACAACGAAAAAATGTTCTACGCCTTACACTTAAAGAATTTGACATAGTGGGGTTAGAATGAGCATTCGCTCGTCTGATGTAAATGCACCGTAATGTATATACCTACTAGTGTACGCTTGCGGCTTTGCCCGACTTTACGTGTTATAGCTGGTGTTTCTTGTATTAATCTTACTCCGTTGGTGTGGATTTCTCATGCTCGATTTTGAAGGAAATGTTTGGTAGTGTGTGTGCAGTAACGTCAATCTGTATAATTATTTTTCATGTAAATAGTTGTACAAATTATAATGTATCCCCATTTGTATAGTTGAGAAAAATGTGATAATTACTCGGAGTATGTTATCGGATATTTAAAATAATTCACCTAAAAACCAATAAAAATTATATCTACAAATAATTCCTAATAACACGTAACAAAATTGATTGAAAACTAAACCATCCTAAAAGATCCTAAACGATAAGAATAGAGTTACTTTTCTCATCACAACTACATCTTATTTATTGTCTATAGCACTTCCAAACTCTCTCTATTCTATTCTTATTCTTATTCTTATTCTATTCTTATTCAAACAGACTATTAAAAATAGCCCTGTAAAATACCTTTCGCCCTGTAAAATATCTTTCGCTCCGTAAAATACCGTTCCGATGTAATCACGTGTCAATATTATTATCAGTGTTTGATGAAAACGTATAAATTGCAATCGGCCGATGCACTAACAAACTGGGCCATAAAAACCTTATCAAGCCAAACGTAGTTACGGAAGAAATTGCTTTCGATGTACGATGTTTTTCGCTGCTTTTACACGTGATATTGGTACGAAATGTATTGATTTTTTTTTGTAGTGTGAGAGTTGGTTTATTGATTTGTGATTGAAAACTTGTAAAACTTAAGTTATATAGTTTATTAGATGTATCCTGAGCTATATTAGAAAATATAGCTCTGGATATATTTATAATCTTTTCTCTTTCTTATATAGAGTATATAAAAATGAATCGCAAAATGTGTTGGTAAGCGCATAACTCAAGAACGGCTGAACCGATTTCGATAATTCTTTTTTTATTATATTCCTTGAAGTACGAGGATGGTTTTTATGTAGAGAAAACGTAAATACGTACCACGGGCGAAGCCGGGGCGGACCGCTAGTAGAGTATATAAAAGCCAATAAGTAATAACTTTTATACGGACCCAATGCGTCGATTATTACGTGTGAAACGTTGATATACTGAAAATTATTTTCCATTTAAAAAGCTAAACAAAACATCAAAATTCAACTCAAACATTTATTACAACGAAAGATTAAATTTAAAAATACGACTGTTATGCGTAGATTTAACATCAACGTCCTCCTTCTATAAGATGTTTACCTAAATTACAACGTCAAAGGAACAGAATATACTCAAGGGGCCGCCGACGTTTTTCGTTCCCAAACCTAATGTTCGTGGCCGGCCATAAAATCCATTGAGGATTTCGTAAGCGTCACTACTCTCACGGTAATGTAACCTTCGCTGCGAGTGCTACGTGCATCTGATTGCTATTTTACGTGGTTGAACGTGGCCTAGCAGATAAGGGTAACAGAGAGACGGTTGGAATAAATGTGCTTACATGTTAATAGAGGAAAAATTAATTGTTGAGATATTGGATTCTTGATTTGTTTGTTGGTAAATTAAGGTTCAAATTTTTGAAAGTACATTTTTACGCGTTGAAAAGTGGGATGATAATTAATAACTTTCCTTTCATGTCATTTTATGAGACCTTTGCTTAAAAATAATATAATGATTATGTTTAGAGTCGTATTTGATTTAGAGTAGGATAACATAAAATTTAGAAAATAATATTATATTCTTACAGCATCTACAGCGCTGCATAAATTTTGCAATATCCCGTATCTGATAAAATAGCTCAATCCGCACCCAGCTCCCGTGCTATACTATAAAAAAATACTAGATAATTTTATCACAACTCGTGTATCCTCTCGCGAAACAGGAGGTTAATGACCCTTGTCAATCTTGTTTACTTCGTAATAAAGACGAATGCCTCGGCTATGAGCCTAGTGTTGACGGGACACAGGGGAGCGGCGTGATCTTAAATTTTGATATTTTTTTTTAATTTTTCTAATCCGTCTTTGTCATAAATTGCCCCAAGGAGTCGAAATTATAGTATAAGTTCCGTGAGCAGCGGGAAAATAAAAGAATACGGATAAAGAAAAGACTCATTTTTAAACGTTCGTAAAAATGTAACATTAACAAAATATTGATAGTTAAAAAGTTTGCGAAGAAAGTAGTATTTTTCTCATATTTTCTCTATTGATTAAAGCAAGATTCAGCTCAAACTTGTGTGTATTTCGGAAGAAATTTTCTACCTATTTTAAATAAAGTAAACATGGTGTTTGTCATTAGAAACGAAAGAATACATATTATTATTTATTTGTAAAGCTTACACGGATGTTTACGTCAGATTTTCCTGCATTAGTGGCGAGTGGATTCTACGAAGAAACCCTACTTCTTGACACCAATGTACTGTGTAATTATATCGCGTAAAGTGTAAACCAAGTCAATGTATGCTGATCACTACATAGTATAAAACAAAGTCGCTGTCTCTGTCCCTATATTCCTATGTATGCTTAAGGCGTTACCCGGCAATTTCGACTATGTTCAACCTCTATAAAGTCTGGTACAACATAAAGCACAATACCGAAAAAAATATATAAAATAGGATGATCTTTAATTGCTCGCGAGGACTTTTTTCCAAAGTTAATAGATTTCTAGAAAAAAAATGTGCCGTGGTCATCGATTTTTCCGCAAATACTCTATAAACTTCGTAACCTGCTGACTTAGAGCTCTGAAAATTTTATGTTTAATAAATTATCAGTTACACAACAGTCCCTGACGAGGATTTTTTGTTTCACTGATTGGTATCTTTTTAAATACAAAATGCGAGGAAAAAAGAAGGTGCAGCGGGAGAGGTTTGAGATCCGTTAAGTATGGTCAAGGTTATTAGCGCATGTATAAGCCTTAAATCTTTAAAACTACACAACGGATTTTGATGCGGTTTTTTATAGATAGAGTGATTGAAAAGGATGGTTTATACTTTATTTCTATAGTTTAATAGACACAGCGCGGCGGACGAAACCGCGGGCGAAAAGCTAGTGTTACTTAAATATATGTAGTGTTATTTTTATGGAAATGTTTGTATTTATAGTTTTTTCGTCTTATTTGTTCTGGGCTGATTAGAACGATAAACATTTCAGAGTTTTGGAAGCGTGTAACCAGTATAAAAATTTAAAAAAAATCTTTAAATGTGGTTTCTTTACTATAATAATCTATGTGCATAGAATATTTCGGCCAAAGTAATTCAGTACTTTTTGCAACAAACGTCAACACTAACAGTTTATAATATTTAACACGTCAAAACTTTATAATATTTTCTTATATTAGTAGGAAAATGTACTATTTATATTAATATGATATTTCTTTATCTTTACAGGTAATTATTTGTCTTAATGGAAGAAGTCGTGAGTTTTATTTCGTCTAATTGGACATTATGAGATAAAAATGTTTTAATGAGCGACTGTCAACCGAATACAGGATGCAACGGTAATGTGATTAATTAGGATTTTTAAATTTGTCTAGACTCATATTCTAAACAAATAGATTTTTAGGCTGATCGTATACGAGAACGTTTTTAATAACTGTATTTGCTATATAATATAACGATTAAAAAAGGATTTGTATGTTTTATAGAGAAATATTTAAATTTATTATCGGGTCTGGTATTTCTTATTTCCATAAAAATTGGCACTAGGTTAATGACCTAGTAGTTGTGATTTATTACAATTTTTACAAAATTCTTATTTGTAATTAACAAACAGCATATTGTAACAAAAATGTATATTTTTATTTTATGGTCTTAAAAATTGAAACTTAAAAAGTAGCTTTCTAATATTTTAATAATAAATTTTGTGTTATTTACGTATAACTTGTTTGATTAAATTATTTAATAACGTTTTCTTAATTAATTTCTGTCATTAATCGCCCGCCGACAAACCGCCTTACAGTTGTTTACGATGACTGGTTCTAGTCCGAGCGTCAACTGGAAATTTGGTAAATTGATGTGTTTTAAATAAATTAATGGATTCCATTGTTTGCGGGACGTTGACCCCGGATGTCAGGCACCGGCCCGTATGATAAAAATTATGCATGAATTAAATTAAATGTGCCGTTTGGATAATGAAGTTTATGATTTTTGAAGATGTTTTAAGATCGATTCTGCGGCTTTGGTTGTTTTGATACTTTGTACAGAATTAGTGGTCTAAAATATTGATTGTAGAAGAAATCAGTGCTGTGCTGTTGAAGGCACAGCTCAATACTGAGTTGGTCCCCTTTTTGCTAAAGGTCTGCCACACTTTTGTCTTTTTCTCTGTTTTGTATTTCTTATTCTTTTTATTATATCTGTTGTTGGCTTTTGGCAAAATAAATTATTCTTTCTTTCTTTCTTTCAAAATATACGATATAAGAAGATACTTTTTAATTAGAAACTTAATAAATCTGACGTTTTGAAATATGATTGTTAACATGTGTCTTACAAAACTAAACTAACTTTGTAACAAAATCAGGCTTTATGGATTTCGATGAAAATTTTTCACATGTATAATCTGAAATATATCTGAATATATTCAACTAAAAATTAAAATAATATTGATATTTAATATAATTTTCCTAGATGTTTACCTAAAGCGTAGGTTCACGTTAAACCTCTATCTAGCAGAAATTACTGTTATATATTATTACGGTAGTTAACGGGACTATTTAAGGACGTGTAGTGTAAAGCTTCTTTATATGGAGCTAATAAGCGCGATTTCTTAAAAATAGGAGGTTATCTTTATTCTACCCAGTCATATATCCAGTCACATAAGAATAAAATATTTGAAAACTAACGCTATTCGAATCCAACGCACAAATAACCATACAAGTACGTTTTATTTATATATGCTTTTTGTACATATAAGTACCTACACTAATATTATATTTGTAAAATATTTGTTCATGTAATTTTTAGAAACATTCATATCTCATCTAAAATTTATCACAATCGACTAACCGGTTCAGGAGATACAGCACAACAAACACACAGAATCCCTCCCATTCAAGTTGAGCAGACTCAAATGCGTTATCAAATACGCCGTTAACTTAATTTATTTATACCGTGCACCGTCCCGACTGTACTTGAACTTATGTGAACATAAATAACTTAATTCGTTTGCGGGCAGTAGATTGCTTGCAAGTTGTATTTCTACTTAGATTCCGTAGTCTAAACCAATTTGTGGATGCTTTGTAAATCCGCTCTCGGACTAAGTTAGAGATGATATGTTTGTGATTAATATATCTTTAGATAAGCTTTACATAGTCTACTTTATATTAATGCGCTAGACTCCTAAACTAACGAAAACATTAATTAAACTCGTAGCTATTTTTATGTAAATATCAATTCTTTGAATAATTTTTCTCAATGTCCAATTTTGGGATGATGACATCTCATTCTATGTAGTTAACGCCTGCATTTTATTTCTTAACGGTATCAATACAATTTTTTTCCCTTACACAATCCCGTATTATACTTCCTCTATATATTCTATTTCTACTTATTATAACGATAAACGTTAGCCTATTACGTCTAAAGTTCCATGTTTAACCATACCTAGGGTAGTTGGTTCTCATTGCTGAAAACACTTAGCGCGATTCAGAAATACCGCTCCTCTCTGTTTCCAACAGTCTCTTCATAATTTCTAACTGGTTGTCTAACAAGAAATCGGTAAGTATCACAAAGACAGGCTCGAGGGCACATACCCACGTTATTATAATTAATTAACGTTATATCGTACAGAAAGTTGTCAACGCAGAAACGTCGCCGGCAAATGGTGGAACATCAGCCGAGTTAAGTTTTGCAAATGACTCCGGCTTGCGGAGACGCTAGGCGATTTGTTTGTAGGGCTGTGGGATAATAATATAAATACTTATATGCGGTAATAGAGACATTATAAAGAAGATGTTTTACTTGGCTTGTAATAGTAACAGACAATACTGTAAGTAACTGAAAAGTTGCAAAAGAGTGAAGCTCAATTACTTCTAAGTGATGCCACTCAGAAGTAATTGAGCTTCACTCTTTGAAGCTTCTAGCTTCAGGCTTTGTTTTTATACGAGATTCTAATGAAATTAGATTTATTTATTTTAAACTACCTATACGTCTTCGTTTGTTCAATAGTTCAATTTAAATATATTGATTAACACAAGTTTTTTTATGCTTTTAGTTAAAATTAAAAATTGATCCATTACTTTAGGTGCCCTACCAGGTTATAATAGTCTAGTCTCGGTATCCTTAGCTAAAAGGAACCTGGAACTCAAATTATGTTTATTATGATAACATTTTCGATATATTATAATGATTAATAGTTGTAGTTGTAGTAATTGACGACGCGGTTGGCGCAGTGGTAAAGTAACTGCCTACTGAGCCGACGCGCCTGGGTTCGATCCCCGGTCAGGGCAAATATTTGTGTGATGAACTCAATTATTTGTTCTTGGGTCTGGGTGTTATTATCTAGATATACATATGTATTTATTAAATATTATATTTATCGTCGCCTAGTACCCACAACACAAGCCTTAATTGAGCTTACTTGTGGGACTAGGTCGATTTGTGTAATAATGTCCTATAATATTTATTTATTTATTTATTTATTATTAAGCATTAACAACCCTATCAAGCAAGACACGTGAATTTCAATTCAGTATATTATTTTAAAGCTGAATTCAGATGAATATTCCCTTTGAGTGAAAATTACTCGGAAAATGGTCAATGATAATAACTTGAATGACGCAACTGGTTAAATGTATCAATGAATTGATATTCCTGGAAAATCTACACGCGATGGAGTTAGCTGTACCATGGAAACTTAATGACTAACGAATATATTTATATTTGTTAAATATATCATTGTTTTAATGTATACAATGTATATTAAGTATAAATGTTCAGATACTAGAAAAATATCACGCGATATTTTTGAACTTTTTAAAGTTTGAAATCGAATCATTGGTGTAATATTCAGGATACTTATTAGCTACATTTTTATTAAATTTGTAACAAGCTGCAGTAATCCGATAAATCGATAGTTCGTCTACACCCTAACATTTATAAATGTCAAAGTATATATTCGTGAAAAAGCAGTAAAAATGAACCGGGAAAGCCTAAGAAATTCCTTCCTCGCTGTTTCTAATTTGCCACACGTCATCTTGTTGCGGGATAATCCGGGACACGCGGACTCAATAATTTTACACTTCGCCGAGTAATTACGGAAGCCTTAGGGCCGGTTCTGATGGTGAGACATTGCGACTTCTGTATCTGATATCATTATAGACTATCTTCTACTATTATAGCACTATATGTTGGACGGGTATATTAATCGAGGGTCGTATTCTCGTACATTTTACTGTACTGTTTTTATTCCACGTATTGTAGTGATATATGTATTTCTTCCTATTTCGATGCAGATTTGTTCAATGATATATCGAAATGTAAACATGCCAGCACAATTGAGAGTCTGAAAATGACGAATTGCGACAACAAGTCGATCAAGTTTATACTATGTATCAGTAATTAGAAGTTCTAATGTTCTAATTTAGAACATTCATTGACTGTCTTCTATTTACATGTAAAATAGGTATCTGAACCCTATTCCAAAACGTTAAGTAACAGTATAAATTATCAGTCCTATACAAATAGCCAGCTATACTTAAATATATCCCGAAAACTCGCTTCGAGTACGGACCCTTAAGTGTCTTCAAACTCAACTCTAAACAGCAATGCTTTGTCGAAGGAAATTGAGTTTCAACTCAAGGAGGCCCATTGTTACGATTCTCAGATTCGGTTTATCTAAGGGTGTTTTCACACGTGACTATAGCTAGATAGATGTTTGGCTAAATCACGTTTTTGTTTAGCGCAGCCCTGTGTATAGGGGTGTCGAAAGTTTGAACATACGTGATACAATTACTAATACTATTAAATTAAAGATAGACGAGCCATGTTTGGTGGATCTGTTGTGTAATTCAATAAATTGTATGGGTTTAAAACTTTGTTAAACTACCCGCAAATAGTGTCTAAAGATAGGAAAGATATAGTTTGATATCATAGTTTTCCTGTTGTTTATTTGGCACTTAACATCAGGTTAATGCTCCTTTGTTTGCTCTTTCATAAGAAATAGTTTGTCATAGGAATTTAGGCTAGAATATTATAATCATATACTTCTATAATCCTTATTTACTTCGCAAATATCGCATTGTATGCTAAAAATAATCTTGAGGAAACAATCGACCTGCCAATTTAATATCTCCTTGTTATTTACGAAAAGCCAAATTTCACGAGTTCATAAAATGTTTTATATCCGATTTCCTTCCGAGCACTTCACTTGTTTGAGATAACGCGGAATGCTTAACCAATTGTGATGATAAATTCCTTATTTAATCTTGATTCTTGATTTAAGTAATCGTAAAGTAGATGTATTAAATGTAACGTTAGAAGAAACATAATATCTATACTAATATTATAAAGCCGAAGAGTTTGTTTGTTTGTTTGAATGCGCTAATCTCGGGAACTACTGGTCCGATTTGAAAAATACTTTCGATGTTGGATAGATAGATCCATTTATCGAGGAAGGCTATAGGCTATAATATATCATCGCGCTAAGACCAACAGGTGCGGAGCAATGCGGATGAAGCCGCGGGGAACAGCTAGTTATGATTAACCTTTATAAATACGCGATACAAAATATGTACGTGAATATGATAAAATTTATGATCAAAATTATATTATTAAAATCAAATTAAATAGAGTACGTATACATTAAATTACGAATGACATACCACCACATTTAAACACAGAATAATTAAAACGTATGAAAGCATTTTACCAAATTAATTTCGCGTCTATGTTAGTTTTGATATAGAATTTCAATAATTTAAGTATCAAAGCGTATACTTGAATCATAAATTCTAAATGTATTTTGTAGGAATATTATTAAACAATATTTCGATGTATTTTTTAAGTACATTTGAAGAAGCGAATACCTCAAATGCCTCCGAAAGGTATTTTGTTTGCACAAGAAATATAATTGTCTGTATCCCTTTGATGAAATAAAATTCTTTTGAACTAAGCCTTTCGCTCGAGATTAAATTGTCCTCATATTAAAATAATACGACAAACGTAAGCTTTATTAAATTATTTTCAATGTGTATTTGGGATATTCCTTTCATATAAATTGCGATGCTTGTTATTGAAGCGGATATTGCTTATTAGGAATTTTATTTTATTTTGGAATAAGATATATTCTTCTTTGCTGTTTTTATTTCAATCGTTTACTATACCTTGTATGATTTACAGTATTTTAGATGAATGCAATGTTTTAAATGCAAATAGCTATTTGTCTTATGCAAATAAACATGATTAAGTTTTTTACAAGTTAATACAATGATTAAAATTTCCAACGAATTCTGTAAAGGACCTTTACTTCGATTCATTTTTTTTTTGTACAATGTGCAACAAAAAAGCATTCCAAAATGACAACAATTTTAACTATCATCATTCCACCATAATTCCGTTCGCTCCGTCAGCCATTATGAAGAACGATTTGAAAATAGAGTGGCACGTGTTGAAGGTAATATAAAATATGCGTTATATAGCAATTTTTCCAAGTGTTTGGGAGAAACCGGCGTGAAATAAGCGATCGTATCGACTGCTGTTTGAGCGAAGGAGGCGCGTTGCGACGTGCCGTACACCCTGTAGTGGTGAGCTTACATGCGGCTGTAAGCATGAATCTATAAAGTACTAGCAAACCGCGCGAACTCCGTTTCGCCACCAGAGACACCTTTTCTTTGCTATAAACCTCACGGAGCCCGAGACCTTTCCAACGAATGCAAAACTGTGGAAATCGGTTCGTGCATTCTGGAGTTATAGCGTCAGGAAGGAAAACCCGACTTATTTTTATATAGTAGATTTGTTACTGACTATTTTTGTGCAAAATAAGTATGAAACCTATATTATCGTATTACATACGATTGTCTTAAACACACTTTGATGCTTACCTACTAAAGTGGAATAAACACTTTCGGAATAACTCTTTATACATAGTATTTTTGTAAATATAGTTTTGAATTAAATGATAAATAAAGAGCAAACTGATTATTTAATTATTGAACATATTATGTGCCGCGTTTTTATACGTATGCACAATTATACTCAATTTGTTTGTAAATCCTTCAAATCCCAAAATTGTAAAACGTTCGAGGTACCTACTTTTTCCCAAAGTTCTCTCCGTCTCTCTATCTCTGTCTCTACAAAGCTTCTGTTTTTTAGAAACAAATTTACTTTTCATAGAGACAGATTAATACCAACGGCCCTATCAGCATGTAATCCCGCCCTTATCTGAAATACCTAGTTTAAAGGTTGACGCGATCGATGAACCTTATTCGATTTCGTTTACATTGCACAATGCTGGAAGAGGATCCCGCTTGATTAAATTCTTAAGTCTTTTTATATGACTCCGGTGTTTCGCGATATAGTGCTCTTTGTGTTCGGAATTAATTAATCCCCCGGTATATAGAATGGCTGGACCTTTTTTTGCTATTTTATGAAATGCCTGGATTTTTATCTAGGTAGGATTTGAATTGTACTCGAATAGTCTAGATTTGTTGGTATGTTTCTTTGGGAATTTAGAAATGAATGAACAAGTTAAAATTATTTTAATTACGAGAGGTAACACTGTCATATTATAATATCAACAACAAACATAGGAGACATATGAATAACAATTTATTTTTATTTTGAAGTATATTCTTAACAATAATTTAGTATTAATTTACACAAAAGCTATTACTTCCATTTCATGGAAGCACACACGTGCCGAAATGATGGGTAGTCTACACGATCACATGGCAGCCCCTGTCGATTCGAAAATTCAATTCAATTTGTAACAGTGTGACCAGCTTTGTCTTCAAAACTTCCCATGGCCATAACAAAGGCAGTCGTAAGTCCGGGAAACGATAAATTGCTCCGTTATTCCAACATATCCAAAGGCTTGCGGTTTTTTAATGTTCGTTACACGGAGCGTGAGTAACTGGATAGTGCAAGGGAGTTAAATTTGTGTGGAAATGCAGCTTTTGGAAAGTACTTAGGTACTAATATTATAAAGGCGAAGTTTGTGAAAATCTATGGATGCTTGTTATCTTTCCTTTGTATATATTTCAAACGAAAAACGGAACGCAAAAACAGGTTATTGGCTCTAGATGAATGACACTGAGTTAGATTATAATAGTCTAGATTAGCGCATAAACATTTTGCTTACACCAAATAAATTATTGTGGAAATAAAATGATATGAAAGCTGCTATTTTGATTAGTCATTGAAATATCTGTCCAGTAGTGACTGAAATTCATCGCTGGAACTATTTTGAGTTGAAAAGCTTACAATAATCACAATTATCCTTTTACTGCTTTAATTGCCTGAAATTAAACTGAACAACTAAGCGCTTTGCGCTTATTCGAGGCACGCAAAGACATGGTCTCGAGACGCTTACGCGATCTAGTTGTATGTATAATCTGTGGTTTGTACAAAGCACCTGGCTGTATTTCGGGAGCTTTATGCCCATTTTAAGTGGAGATTTGTTGCGTACTCCCGAGTTAATAGCCGCTGTTTTATTAACGTTCGGTTTTGAGACTTATTTCTAACTACCCGCTCTTGTGTTAGATTTATTGAGGGTTTAAGAAAAAACTACGTAAGATGTAAGAGGTATGTCTAAGCGACTGATCTTTCGATCTTAGTTTTTTTCGATGTCATATCGAAGGTAATGTGCTTTTCGATTCAGGAATACCTTGATAAAAGTACTGTTAAACCTGTTATGTAAGAAAAACAATACAAAACAATATCTAGAATTATATCGCTGACAATGCAATTTTTATTAAGAAAACAATACGATTTTTTTCATATTCCCACCCAATCGAACGAACACAGAAAAATGTGACTAAAACACCTTTCTCACAACGCAAAGAGCAAAAATGTTTTACACTATTATCAGAACATAGAAAAATGTTACTAATAAAAACGCGTTTCTCACATCGCAAAGAGCAAAAAGTTACCGTTATCACTGCGGTGCGCGGGAGTCGATCCGTGGCAGTGTCAAGGCCGCGCCTAGAATACGCGATCTATTTCGAACGAACATTAGTTGGCATTGACATTGGATTTGTAAAGCGGTGATGTAATCGTGGGTTGGTTTTATCCGACTTCACAAAAAGGAGGTTCGGAAAAAATTCAGGCCATTTTTTTAGGTTTTCTTACCTTGGAACTTCCGATGTGTACTGATTTTGATTATTTTTTTTATTTGAAAGCTTGCGACGTCCAGTTGGTTCCGTTTTAAATGGCTAGTTCTGACTGTTTGAATTCTAAAAAGATAATTATTTTATTGTGGTTTGAAGATAAATGAGGAAGGGCTATAGACAAACATAACGCGTATACTTGCTTATTTAAATGGATAATAAAATAATTAGTTTTCTTTGTTCCCGGGATAGAGACAAATATGCCACTCATGAATAAGGAAGCTAAAGTTTAAACTGGTGAAAGAATTTTGTGATTGGTTATTTTAGAATGAATCATTTTCAAACAATAAAACGAAACTTTCGAAAATAAACGATCTTTTCTATTTATAGTGTAGATATATAAAATAAAACTACTAGAGCAATATTTACGAAGAAAATTATTGTTTAACTTATTTATAGAATATTGAAAACTAATCAGTATTTAAATCAAGTTAAAAACGTAACATTATACGTAGAAGTTTAATATTTTAACCATAAACAATGAACCGTAGCTCCTAGTGGAACAAAAAGCTTGTTTATATCTTGAAGTTTTAAAATAAATTTCCACTTGTTTGTTTTGAAAGCGTGTTCCGATAGCTTGAACAAAGGGTGTCTTCATCACGTCTATAGTCGTCCCGGGATAATGGCGGTTGTTCCTTAATTACCGGGATATTATGATTCGAGAAGAATCTATATTCTGAAGAGGTAAAGTTTTGTGATGGATCTCGCGATCGAATCGATATTTTTTGTGAATAGTTCATTTATTGAGAAAAGCTATAGGCTTAATAACACTAACTTTAATATTGAATTGAAAAATGCCTGCCATAGTCCAAAACCATATTAAGTACATACTTGATTTTATTTCGTTTCTTTGCGTGTAGGTAGTGTTATTTTTTAAATTTTGCTATCATAGAAAGCTTGTAAACTAATATCCTGAAACCTATGTAAAAGTTTATTTAAATTTTGATACTGCTAATTGATAATCACATCACTCATCAAATTCACTAACCAATTAGTTCGTAATATGATTAAGCTTTTCAATATATGATTACGGATATTCTATATTTGGTAGAGCTAACTAATAGGCAGATAAATTTAGATTAATATTATTAATATGGATTAATTACCAAATGAACGTTGTATGCGGTTTGAGGTTGGACCATATGGACAGCTCTGTCATGCTTTGACAATCATTATCTGTAAGGTTGTTATTAATTATGTGTATTTGCTTTGATTAAAGTTTTGTTTGTTGCGTTATCAGTAAATTATACAATACTTAAGTTCATAAATTAGTTTCGGAGTGATTGATATTGGTTTAAATTTAAGTATTATGCTCTGTTTATTGGGCTGAAAGTTTTGCAAATAGAAATATGTATAAGTAGCTTAATGGAGCGAAACCGCAAGCACTGATGTTTCATATCATCACATTTAAATGAAAAGGTAATATTTTTAAACGTTAATATTGTATCCAAAGTACTAAACTAAGCTCTTCACATTGAAATATTTCCTTCATGTAAACGTAATATTGCACTACATTCTTAAATCAACTTCTGTTAAATTCCCTTCAACGAAACGCATCCCTGTAACTGCACTTAATTACACTTTAGTGTAAACTTAGCTATAAAATATAAAACTAAACAATATACGGTAACAATTGAGAAACGAGCGACAAACCATAGTACAAAGAAGTGGTGGGGACAAATTAACAATATTCCGCAGACGATACACGGAGACGATAGCAATTACTGGTCAATAATAAATGGTATCCCTTTTACCTGTGCGATCGATGGAGGTGCAATCGAGTCGAGATCGTTGTGAGTTTCCCCGACTTGATTTTGGGCAAGAGTTCTAGGTCCTGTGAGTTTTGATTAGATTTTCTTTACGGACAATTAAATCTGCTTGCTGTGTCCTGCTATATTATTTTATAAGAACCTAAGACTACTTGATCACATTTGCAATAACTAAAAATTACTGCAAGGGTTCTAACTGTTAACTATAGCATTCTGTGATTCACTACAATAAATAAATCGCGTTAAAAATCGGTTAAAATGCTTTAATTTCTAAATAATACACTATAAGCTAGTCCAAAGTCTAGGAAACCTGCTTCATATCTTACTTAGTTTATAAATTTAAATTGATGCATACTGCATACTAAAAGTCAATAAATCCAGTAAATATTGGTCTTCCACATTGGTTAGTGGCGTAATAACTCATCCTGATGTATTAAATTTTAATTGCTAAACAAACAGACGGATTACACTTGACAATCTCTGGTGGTATGAAAAATTGCAGTTTGTAAACAGTGGAGTGATCATAATGTAGTGTATTGTTTGATTTTAGTGAAGTATGTGTTAAACATTAATCATTTTTAATATCGACAAGTTAACGATGTTTAGTAGCCGTGCCCCGTGGTTGTACTCGCAAATTGCTGCAATTTTTTTAACCCTATTATTCATAATAAATGTTCTTCAGTCATTACCTACATGAAGCGATCTTTCTGTTTTTTTGTTATTTTATACCTGCTATAGATAATAATTAGTCAGAGCTTATCCACAAAAAAAAATAATTTAGTCTCTTTTGCTCAGTTAATGTCAAGTTTTGTAAAGTTAAAGAAATTTTTAAATACATCAATTAAATAGGAATAAATGAACCAAAAATGTTGAGTATTTTCTTATTAAATAGGTTTGAAGAGGGTGACAAGCAATAAGCACTTAGTATTAAGCCAATGTACAATGTACAATCAAACAAACTGCCTTTTATTATGTATGTATGTATGTGACTTGCGAGAAATAATATTGTGATATTCTTCTTGTGATTAAATGTTTTAATAAATTCATAAGATCGTTCAGCTACAAATGTATCTTGTTACGTATTTTGTAAGATTAATAAAAATTGTCTTTGTATATTCAGTGTATAGGCGCGAATTCTCAGAAATAGGGTTTTGGTAAAGGCCTGAGGGTATCAACCCTCCTTTTGTGAGCACTAAGTACTAGTATTGGTAGGTAATGTAGAATCGCAGTACATTACATTAAACCTTTTTACGCAGTACTACTGAATTACAGTTATACTTAATACATTTATTTATTTAAAACTTCTGAATAAATATAACTCTTAAATAATAGGAAGTCGAGTTGACACCATCACCTCCTAGTTCCACAAAAAACGGCTGGACGGTTTTTAATGATTTTTGCTTAATTTTTCATTAGGACTAGAATTACAACCTTATAAAAACACGTAGCCTATTAACTAGTCTTAAAAATCGATTGTAAAGTATGATTACTACAAAAAGTTATATAGTATCACAGTTTATTTATTGATATTATACTACCTCTTCTAATCAATGCATACGTAGCATACCTGCCATTTATTTTTATAATCATGTAAAAAATTCGTCCTGGCGTTTACCTCTAAAGTCTATAGGAACAAGTAAATTCTAGTATAGGGTGTATTTGCTCCCTCTAGCGGCGTGTGAGCGCATCAGAGAGCGGCGCGATGTCGCGTTATCGCGGCTAACGATGTGTCTCATTAAGCCAGAAGCCTGCATGTACACTACGGAATGACGTCAGATTACGCCTTTATAGCCCCCTGTTTTGGCGCGAATTCATTTCGCCCGCGTTAATGTTTGCCGCGTTATTTTTCAATTATGATGTGCTGGTGTGTTGTTGTGTAGATGGATTATTGTATTTATAGTGTCTTAATGTTTGTTGATATATATTAAAATTTTAAAAGTAAGCTAAACGTACAGCTTAGTATAAAATAACGTCTGAAACTATTCAATATATCGTGCCAAAATGTAAAATTACATTCGCAATTTACACCTCCCTATCGACACTTAATAGCAAACCGAATTTAAACGTGAATATACGGAATTGCATGCGATCGCTCGCTCGTGCATCATATTTCAGCCTTAACGTGAACACCGCTTACTGTAATGCGAAGACGAATAAACTAGCCGGCGAACATTACATTGCTCTTTAACTTCCCGGCTTCACCGCGGGTGCGCGATGTAAAGCGGAAATGCAAGGCATTTGTTTAATTTTTACGGTATTCCATACACTTTTAGGCGGTGCCGTTTTGAATATTTAAAACATGTAAATGCACTCGCTAATCGTGGATTCCTCGGACGGTTTGTTTTGCTTTTTCGTTGCGGAAATCCATTAGCGGTGTCCCGGGCTGTTTGTTGGTTTACGAGTTGGAGACTGTGGTTTGGATTGCGTTTTAAGTGTCAATTTTAAAGCTATAGTGGCTTTGATGAACTATAAATTTATATGTATAAGTATAATTTCAAATTTGTAAGGAATATAGTCAATAACTTTTATAACAAAAATGATAGCATACTGCCAAATTATAATACAAATCTTTATTTTTGTACATTTTGTGTTTTATATTTTGTAAGTGGTGTATGTCAACTCGACCATTTTTATATTTTATAGCATTATCACTCAAAACTCAGGCGTCCCTGTGATCAACTAAAATAGTCTGATGGTCGCGATAGTATTTACTACAACCACAATATAAAAATAAAACGATAATTACATACATTGTAAATATCGCTAATTATTCAAATTACCGGCTATTGAATATATTCCGGTATCGCATGTCTTTAAATAGCTGTCTGTCTGAACATGATATGTTGTTTATTCAATAATGCCCGCAAAATGTTTGTATTTTTCATAAAAGTTTTCCACGTTTGAGCGTTTTCCAGCCTGTAATTATCCGATGTTGGATTGTGGGTAGTAATATAATTGGGCGTATTGATTTCTTTTTTGTTAATGAACGAAGGTTTCAAGCTATGTTTAAATTATTTTAGTAGTAGGTAGGTACCTACTGATGATATCGAGAGAAATTATATTTTTCGAAATTCGATGTACCTACCTAATAATAGAGAGATATGCATCGCCAATATATTATATACGAAACGGTGTGTTCTGTATGTTTATTTCTCTATATAAGGAATTAGGTACTAAACGCAAGCAAATAAGTGGGCTAAAGCTTTTTTTTTTTAATCTATAATTTTAGATACGGGTACATATTATCCTAATATTTTATTTAAAATTAAACTTCATATAGTATGCTCTATTTTATAATTTTGTTGTTCATTTAAGAAATAAGTTTTTGTCAATTAAATTTCAACTATAGGCGTTTCTAATAAAAGCACGTTCATATCAATTCGAATGGAAGTTGCCTTAATGACGGGGAAAAAAATAAAGCATTATTTCACTTGAGTAGGCAAAAATAATTGACTGAACTCAAGGGGAGGGGGGATCGAGTGTACGTGGGTTGGAGCTTAGTATTGTTTTTGTATTTTTATACGCTTTTATTAGATTTATTTTTAATGTGTGAGTAGTGTGTTGTATAGAGAATTGTATTTGTGTGTTGATAGAGCTTAGGTTTTATTATATTTTTGTAATACGAGTAGGTACATAATTAATGATTTTTCAGAAGGATCTCACGTCGTTCTGTGTTTTATTTTTAATCATATCATCATATAAGTTGTGTGTGTGTGGTTCTCATCAATACATAATGAATGTAGTTGCGAATTAACAATATTATTTTCTGTAATCCGTTGCATAAAAATGTAATTGTATTTACCTACTCGTATAAAAACGATAATCTTCCAGATTATGTATTTGTCTTTTCATATACCTAACTCTAGCGTTAAATCTATATAATACTAGCGGTCCGCCCCGGCTTCGCCCGTGGTACATATTTACGTTTTCTCTACATAAGAACCATCCTCGTACTTCAAGGAATATAATAAAAAAAGAATTATCGAAATCGGTTCAGCCGTTCTCGAGTTATGCGCTTACCAACACATTTTGCGATTCATTTTTAT
>CAJQZN010041198.1:81817-96714 GCA_907164685.1 Colias eurytheme | reverse complement strand
GAGTTATGCGCTTACCAACACATTTTGCGATTCATTTTTATATATAAGAAGAAGATATATAAAACTCAAAGGTGACTGATATAGTGATCTATCAACATACAGCCCAAACCACTGGACGTATCGGGCTGAAATTTGGCATGCAGGTTAGGACGTAGGCATCCGCTAAGAAAGGATTTCCCGAAATTCTTGCGGGAACGGGGAAAAACGAGGATGCACGTACAAAGGAACTATAGAACTCAACTGCACGCGATAAGAACTCACATTTTTTTTTGATCTGCTAAAAATGATCTGCTACGGGAAGTTGGCAGATCATTTTTTCAAATGTCGTTTTTTAAGGTAAAAGCGCCAGAACTATTTCTAAAAAGTATCAGGAACTGTAGAACTCAACTGCACGCGATAAGAACTCACATTTTTTTTTGATCTGCTAAAAATGATCTGCTAAGTTCACTAACATGAACATTGTTGAGTTGAATGAATTGTTTTCTTGTTCGAGTGCAATAATTATTGAATATTCGAGATTTTTATAACTACGTGACGCTTGGATTGTATATAAATTTACCTGTATGACAATATCAAGTCTGTCAATTTTATAAAATGACTGTAAAGAGGTAAAATTCTTGGCCAAAAAGTCATGTTCTTGTACGCCTCACCTTCCCTTCTTCCACAATTAAAAAGTTAACTTAATCTATAGTGGTTTTCAACATCCATATCTGCATGTTTACGCTTTAATAAAACTACAGCCATCGGTATTTACCTCGCCTTAAAGCAATGGCGGCCGGCCAAAACCTTTTGCATAAAATTACAAGACATAAAAAATTATTGGTATATGAAAACAGTTGTTTTAGCACTGCCATTATCACTCGATGCTCACGAATTAAACGCTGAATCTACATTTAGTTTTAATGAAATTTTTTCACGATTGCATTTTTATTTTGAGAAACGTTTCACGTTTATTTTGTTATTGTTTAAATGTTCTTTGGACGAAGAGAAATAAACTTCTGTCTCCTTTATTTAAGCTTGGACTTAATGAACCATTAATTCATTTGATAAACACTTTTTGGAAAGTCAAACGACCGGACCTTCCACACTATACATACACACATACGTGTTTTTTTATGCAGACAGTGATTCAGCAAAAGTGACGCATAAATTGTTGGCACCTGCCTGACTTTCTTAGAGAAGTTGTTTCGATTTTTAAAGAGTAATTAATAATTATGTTGAACCTAAGAAGCTTATATCTAATACAACAAGAAAATATGACCTTGAATGACGCCTGTATGTTTTTTATCCCTTTCACACCTAACTTGGCAAATTCAAGGTCATATTTTCTTGTTACAAGTTAATGTTCATACTGAAATCTCCAGTGTATTAGATATAAGCTTCTTGGTTGAACCTATACTCTTCCTATAGTTAATTTCATTTTTAATGACGTATACTAACGAGATCTTACATATGATTATTTTCTCACAGTGTTGGCCATATGTTGTGTATTTTTCTGTAACATTTCGTGACGTCATTGTCTACTAATGCAGTCAGACGTCCCGTTTTGGTTTCGTAAATTGAACTTTTTTTAGAAATTCGACTTAGCGATAAACAAACCTATTAATCATAGCTAATTCTAAATGTCACTAAAAACGTTATGTTAATAAATATAATTTTTTATACAAAACTAAACCCATAAATCTAATAAGGAAAGTGTAATTCAAATCAGTTTTTTGTTTACACGGCATTGGAATACTACAAATTACTTGACACACTTATGGGGTGATGTAAATTGGTGTTTATTGTTTGCGTGGTAAGGTTTAATTTCGTTTGGTGAGTGCAGCATCTGGTATGGATCGCAAAATCGTTGCAAAAAATGGACGGTGGCAAGGCCGACGTGTGACGTCATCGGTGCACGCGCTAGTAAAGATGTGCTCAACGTGGTATTTGAATTTAGAATTTTTGTGTCTTTTTTTTATAGCTGACAAATTGTGGATTCATTATGGAGTCCTAATTGATGTGAAGATTAACTAATGGGAATTGGAAATTAATCGTAAATTTATTGAGAGTTAATTTATCTTTTTTGTATTATTATTTTGGTTATTATTTTGGTTTGTATGAGCGCTGAGCGGACATGAATTGAAATTATAAAATATCGAAATTAGAATTTCCACTCACGTACCGTGAGATGAAAAGAGGTTTGACAACAACCAACGTTATCTTGATTGTTGTAGAAAAAAAAGTATTTTCATTGAGTTTTACATTAACAGTTTCCTACACACCTCTTTTTATTTACACACATTTTAAAAACATGAAGTGCTACATGTTTTTTTTTATTAAATCAGTGTAAACGCACCCTTACACTCCATTGCATGGCAACTGCAAGTTATCTCATTACGTCGCTGAGATGAAACACTGTGCTCGCAGATTTATTTATAGATCTTTTAATGCAATCCATCTCTCGACTGCTAACATTTTCTGTCAGAAGTTGGTTTTTTTAATTTATCTGTCGAGAGAGCGTATGCGTATGTTTCTATTATTGTGTGTGATACAAAAAATACGTTTTTTGTAAATGTTTTATTTGTTAGGGTTTTTAATTATGATGATAATATGTTTTTACAAATTAAATATTAGTTTAAAAGTATATTTTCACATCACCTTCACCGTCGCCATCATTACTATCATCATCATCATCAATTTTTGTCACATGTCATCGAATTTTTTCGCTCTGGAACATTCCGATTTGCTCAAAATATTTTCTACCACTAATAAGAGCAGTAGAAAATAGAAATGTCGAACATATCTCTTATACAATGTAGTAAAAATCTGATAATTTTATGTTCACGTCCAATTTCGAACCTTGGTAATTAGAAAATCTTAACCACTGAGCCAGCACTCAGTTAATATATCGCAAGCTAAAATTAATTATAACATTTCCATTGCAGGAATGATTTATAAAATGCCAAAGTATACTTTTATTTCACAAAAGTTTCGCTGTCAGCAGTCGCGAACGAAAAGTTTGGTTCGTAGTGAACTGTGAAGGCAAGGGAAAAAAATAATTTTTATTATCTGTATTTGGCTTTGGACGTGCGCTTGACAGAGTCGATTTTTTGACAAACGAACAGTGTAATTTTAAATGTTGGTTTTGTAAAATTTGTAATGTACTACGGAACTAGGTATCTTCGCCGTAAACTGTGCCGAGATAAAATATTATTATCTTTACTTTCAAATTTCAATTGTACGAATTTGTAATACAATTTCAAAATATTTTTTTTTTATTTCATAGAGAGTATGTTTCCAGTACTTTTAAGTTTATTTGCGAATAACTATTTCATGAATATTCGTCTCGCTGCATGGTATGGTTGAGAAAAGTATCATTAATATCTACGTCACACTGCATACAGGTAATATTGAGTCATAGAAAATATTCCCAAGTGTTAACTACCTTTTTATCAATTTTATATAATCGGTTCAGTAATTTTCAAGTAACACAGAATCGGTCTAATCATCTTGTTTACAAGACTGACATTTATAGACTTCCTTATATTTATTTGTGAAAAAAATATAAAAATGATTATGCTATTCAACAAGTCTACCTTTAAACAATGAAAAATAAACGAGAAATAAGCTTAAAGGTCGAATGTGCATATCCTTATAATTTTGAATATAAAATTGTTATTTTGTAGTTATTAATATGCTATGAGTTATGACTCATAATATATTTACAAACCAATAATAACTTGTCAGGAAGCTTTTTTTTAATTTATTCAAACTGATTTCAATTTTTTAACCGAAATTAATCAATAATTTCAACATGGCTATTGAATAGGCCATGACCCATTGGTTCCTAACACAAAAATGAAAAAAAAAACTATGTTCTAATCCAGACTTTTTAACCTCCTAAGGACCAATGGCCTCATATAAGTACAAAAACACCATCACCATTACAACCCAGAGCACCAAAAAGTTTTAACTAAATTACCAACCACCGTCCTCATCCGATGACAAAATCGAAAATTCGAAATATCTTAAGAAATACCGCGCTTTTCTGCCTATGATCACTGTGTAACGCGATTGGCTGAATTGAACTATTAGGTTTGGTAGGTAAATGGGTTATCCAATCACAGAATTTTAAAATACTTTAGTTAAAGTTTTTAAAATGGCTGGTCAACGTAACAGAGGTAAGTTAAATCGTTAATTATCATATTAATCTCTCACTTGATTTTCATTTGGTATTGAAAAATAAATAATAAAAACAGTACAGGAACGTATTTTAATTAAATTTAACGAAACAATTCATATTGTATTTTTTAAATTCACGGATAATTTTTATGTGATCATGTGAGAACATTGGTCGTTACTTACAACATTATTTTCATTTTTTTTGTACTCAGTTGAAGACATTGGTAGTCAATGACTATAAAACATTTAATTAGTTAATAATTTATTTTGTTGTTTTACAGTAATTTTGAGTATAATTGTCCTGTTTTATGATTATAATTTATTTAAACTGTCAACGGGAATTACTATTGCAATCAAAATAAACAGTTATCTTCCTTATTTTTTCAGTTATTCGTGACGATAATATCATCGATTTCCTAGCCAACTGACGGAGATTTTATTCCTAGTGATGAAGACTTAGGAGACCCACCATTTGTTTCCGAATCGATTTTTAGTTAGCTCATTGATATTTCAAGTTCCTAATATTGTACTTCCAATGTTTTTATTTCTTTTTTTAACATATGTTCAGATAGTTTAGATATTTTATTACCTAATATGTAGTAAACTTACACATTTAGAATTTAAGAAAAACTGTTTTTAATTCTTTTGTATACTTTTTAGAGGTTATTGTATGATCTCATATGTTATAACATAAGTAAATAAAAAAATCTACAAGTAAAACCTTATTTTCATAAAAAAATTTTTGGATTCACTTAGGTCTGATGTGATCACATGGGAACAAAATAAATCGAGTTTTTTTTTCAGAAATGTATTCTATAAGCTATATTTTACACAGATAAAAAATCCCACAAGTAAATTTTAACTCTAACAATAAAAAAAAAACAAAAAAATACCATTGGGTCGCAGGTCTGTTGTATTTTTATGTACTCAGGTGAGAACAATGGGTGGTAATGCAGAATAGGATTTTTTTAGCTTGGTCCTTAGGAGGATATGCGGAAAAGTTATCGAGATCAGCCGTTTTTGTGTGAAATTTTCTAGCCATCTTTTTTATTATTATTTATGTTTAATATTTTATTCTTAAAACATTATCCGTAAAAAATAACGCATACGCGTTTTAAATAGTTACTATAAACTCATATAAAACTAGCTTTAAATTAATTTTTAATAAATACCATTTGGCGGGCGCAACGCTCGTGTATACACAGCCTTGACTGACGTCACAGATAAAATTATAATAAATGATAAAACACTTGCACAGATGTTTTAGTCGTCTTGACATTGACATTGAAAATTTGACGATTCTATTTAGTTTAGTGATAAATGTCATTAGCAAGGCCGCTCTTTAGTTTTACATGTGTGACATTGATAGCCGATTTGATGGAGTTATTTAAGAGTTGGCGTCCATTTTGTTTACGTGATACTGCTTTTTGAATGCTCTCGTAATGTGCAAGTGGCATGTCGTGAAGAGATGATAGATTTTTGAAGTGAAACTTCTTTATCGGGGTTTGAAAAAATATTAGTGTAACATATTTTCGTTACGCGTGACATTTTTCCGTTACGCGCCATCTTTTTCTTATCCCTACCACGCGTGATTCGACGGATTTATGTAAAGTTGCATATAGTAAATTATTTTTTGAAAAATAAGGTCATAAAGAAGTTTCACTTCTTACATTTACATGTACACGCACACATTTTTTAATACATCAATTAAACATGTCCAAATGAATGAATTTTTGAATTTGGGGTAGACTAAAACTAAATGTAGAGCAAATGAAAATATGAATTTTTAGTGAATAAATTGTTTTTAAAGTAATTAATTGTACCTTTATTGTGTAATAATTTAGATCTATATAAGTTAATGGCCTTAATTATTGCACAAGAGTTTCTAGTTTAAAAATAAAGGAATTTTAAAACGTTTAATTTTTTCTGTTTCTAGATTTTTTGCAAAATATATTTAAATACATACTGGTTCATAATCGTTTAACATTAACAGATGATATCAGTACTTCGCTATTTAATATTTATAGTTTTTAAACACAGTCCATTTCTCCCTTATCTCAGCCCGTAGTTTAACCGTGTAATTACGATTATATATGTTGATAAACAAGCCTTATAATTATTTAAGTGGAGGCAGATAGTTGTTTATAAGTTATCGTAGAATAGCCTGTGTTGATAGGTTTTTACTTTTTATCTTTTTATGGATAGACGTAGTATAAAATATGTGAAGGTAACTAAATCTGTGTGTTCTAGCTTGCAGGTGGAAACGACATACGGATGAATTTGGTATCGGTTCGATAATGATCTAGGTTACTTTTTGAGACGAAAATAATATAAGTACTTAATGAGCTAGAATAATGGATGTATATTGTAGGGAGAGCTTTCGTGCTATAATAATAATACGAGAAAATTTAGGCTCAGATTGACAAATTTAGCTACTTACAAAATTCAATTGAGTAGGTACTCGATAATTTATATTACCAACGATTCTCGGGACACAATATCACCTATTCAATGTGCGTCGTCTAAAAGAGTTGTTTATTTTATCGATAACTATAACTTTAATTAATACCTTCGATATACTTTTTTTTATTGTACGATAGGGAAGTGCTTGACCACGATTTCGCCTGATGGTAAGCTGAGATGTGGCCTGATGGAGCGCGCTTCGCTAGAAGGTACCGGTTCACTCTTTACTTTTTGTAGAACATCGAAAATATACAAGTTCTATTAAACCAATAAGCAACATGCATCCTACAGATAAGAGATCAGTACTTGGCACAGTTATAACTCAATAAGTGTTTATTCTAAACATTAAACAATATCAAACAGTTTATACGCACTTACCGTTATCATAAAGTGCTGTGACAACAGTGATAAACGGTATCCCGTTGGCGACCGATAGCTGGTGGCAATCGATTGCATTTATACATGCAGTTTGTAATTATAAAAAAAAATTTTTGACGGGATTCGAACCCCCATACTTCGCTTTACCGTAGCAAAAATTGCAAGTATATTAAGGTCAGTGACCTACGTAACATCTGCTCTCAAATTTTTTGAATGTTTTTCATTGATGCTCTATTCCTATTGGTCGTATGTGATGATGTGATGCCAAGAATAAGAACACAAACATTCTCCAAATAGTATCTCGCATGTATTGAATAATATTGTGTAAATGCTTTATCAATCGTCAGATTTGGAAATATTTGTTTAACTCGTATGTGACGAGGTATACTTAGTAGTTTATAGTCTCGATAAACTGTAAAATAAAGTGTATTTAAATAAGATTTTAATCGAGAAAAACCGGCCATACTTGCAAACTAGAATAGATACAATTAGGTACATATTAAATTTATATAATGTGTAATCTATACATATAATAAATCTGTAGAAGGGTCAATTCTGTACATTGAAATTTTTGAAAAAATAAATAGCAGGGGGTGTTACTGGATCGATACCAAACCCAAATATGTGATTAAAAAAATTTTTGTCTGTCTGTCTGTCTGTATGTGAAGACATCACGTGAAAACTAACGAGCGCCTTAGTAAAATATGCATTATGCGACTTTCAAGAGAAAGTAACGAGAGTTCAATTAAAATATTGACAAATTGTAATTAGGATGTTCATCATTTTATATTCATACTAGCGGCCCGCCCCGGCTTCGCCCGTGGTACATATGAAAAATAGATGTTGGCCGATTCTCAGACTTACCCGATATGCACAGAAAATTTCATGAGAATCGGTCCACCCGTTTCGGAGGAGTATGCAGACTAACATTGTGACACGAGAATTTTATATATAAGAAGATATAATTTAGAATCTTAAACGTAGTCGTAAAAATATTGCAAGGAAAATAGCTCGTAAATCTTTGTAAATAATAGATTACAATTTACACTTCTTACTTTCGTAGCAACGAAGCCAATTGCGACATTAGTTTGTAAAATAAAAATCTGTCGTATTCTTCAAAGAATACACTATAAATAACATCTTAGTAGTACTGTTATATTATGTCAAATACTATTAAATTGTCTAATAAAACGGTCTGCCTGCAACACGACCTACGACAACGCGAACATGGTGAGGCAGGCCGGCCGTGATGTTAAAAATAGATGCGTCGTTTGTTGTATACATAATAATATTCTAGCACGGACGTCAGTGATATAATAATTCTTATTTGCAGCATATATTAAGGTGGATACGACCTTTTGACATTGACCTGGCGGGTGACCTTTTGGCGCGCGAATTCGAAGCGATTTTCGAAATTCGAATACGATATGATTTTTTTTCGAAAGCTGCCAGTTTTTGAATGCTGGTTGAAATCAGCAAAGAGTTTTTATGTTGTTTTTTTTTTGTAAGCGTGTAATAAACATGATTAACATTTATGAAGTAGGTACGTGAGTAATTTTCCATGAAAGTAATTAGACGTTGAGTAGTTTAATTACGATTTCTGCGTTTGTTATCAGACAGATGTTTATTTTAGAATTTTAAGGTCATACACAGTTGACAGTGCATCCGATTGAATAGGAAGTTGATGTTTATGTATATACCTAGGTATATTTACATTGCTATGAGTGAAATGTTGATTAAATATAGTTCATTATAGCAATCAAGTTGTCATATTTGTTTAGTCTTCGTATACTTTGATCACAACATTGCTACAGTGGTTTTATGAAGTGAATGATACAAAGTGAAGGATTCGATTACCGATGAAGGCTTAATTCTCAGTCCGGAAGTGTATAAAATAAGAATTAGTGAGACAAATATACAAAATATATATATTTTTATCTCATACCCTACTGTGGATTATAATTTAAAACTGTCCTTTTTTCTCTCTTTTTCTCATAGTGGAAAATCAGACAAAGGTTACGTAGACGTGCAAAATACCTATATCTAATGTTCATTATACTCACTATAATAATTTCCTATTATAACACCTACGTTATAAAAATTGCGTCTCTCATGTGTAAGGTCATTTGTAAAACGAACGTAATTGCAGTGTAAATAAAATGCATTTTTACGCGTCATCGCCTGTATACGTGATAACAGGCACGGAGTGTTGTGACTGGCGTAATTGGAATATTTTTCATCTTATAACGCAGTTTATTGGTTCAAATGCATGTAATTTTCTTTATTTTTTTCCATGATTTCTTTTTTTGATGTGTTACTTCTTTAGGCGCGTTGAGAGTTAAATATTTAGGTCGCGTCATGGCAATACCGTCACGTCATGGAGTAAGGCGACGATTTTGGTATCTTTGAAACTTAAAGATGTTTCACTTCTGATACGTATGCACGCACTTTTTTAATATGTTAGGTAGGACTCCAGGAAACTACACTTACAGTTTACACGGATTCAATCGTTTAGGTATTTATTTAGTAACAAATTGCGATTTTATTAAGTTTACAATTTATATTTCTGCACTAGATTTCCGCCCGCGGCTTCGCCCGCGTTTTCAAAGGAAAACCCGCATAGTTCCCGTTCCCGTGGGATTTCCGGGATAAAACTTATCCTATGTGTTAATCCAAGTTACCCTCTATATGTGTGCTAAATTTCATTGTAATCGGTTCAGTAGTTTTTACTTGAAAGAGTAACAAACATCCATACATCCATACTTACAAACTTTCGCTTTTATAATAGTAGTAGAATAGTACATTAATATACATATTCATACTATTAAATACTCCTTGAAAAACAGTAACACGACACATTCATAAACACCACAACTAAGAAACATTAAAGAAGCTTAAAAATAAAGTACAATGTTAACAAGACGGTAAAACACATGTTAGGTTTCCTTACGGGAAGCGGCGATCAGTCATACTGCATACATTGTAACTATACAGGGTGAATTTTTGAGACGGGTCAGTAAGGGCAGGTATCTTAACCGTTACTTACAGAAAAACGTTCCTAGAAAACCATCCATAATTGTTTAAGATATTCTGAATCGCATTCGTAGACTTTTGAAAGAAAAAAAAAGTGCTAAACCGAAAAATATTGTTGCTATCGATCTTATTCCATGGCGGTATGAAAAGACGCTATGGTACCATTATAGGTTTGAGTACTAAACATGACAGAAATTGCCAAAAGTTTTCCTTTACACTTTGTAAGGAAACCGATCAATCCACACGTAATATTACTTATTTTGCAATTATATATAAGTTTAGAAACTACGATTAGTCACAACACCGTACCAGCTAGGAAGCTGGCATACAGGAGTATGCCTGCGTACGTGTCTACAGGTGTTACCTTTTTTATAAGTGGTGGTTTAAGATACCCACGGCTCCCTACTCCAACCTGTATAGTTACAATGTATGCAGTATGACTGATCACCGTTTTCCGTTAAAAAGTCCAACCTGTAGGCTGTATACTAGTCTAAAGCAATAAGATTTGTTTCACACGCAGCTGTGGCCCTACAATGAATCAAATCGATGTTTTAACAATAGCGCCATCTATTGTCGCTTATGTGAAACTCGATGCGCGTTGCGTTTGATCGATGGTGAAGATTTGCAGCCATTTGTTATACGGTTTGGACATACGTTTTATGTGTTTTGTAAACATGTTTCGAAAGAATGTTGCTTGATTTTTTTATAGCGTTTTTTAATTTATTTATACTCTTCTATAGATTGTCTAATATATTACTTGTTACTTGTATGTAATCATGAATCGATGTTACTGAATCGTTAAATTCATATGCGTATTAAAACGACTTAAAATTTCATCAATTAAATCATCAATAATTGCTATCCATTTTCATTAAACTTTCGCGCGTTTTTTGAAAATCGAATCACCGCTACTAAAGACAAAAGCCTGCCACAGATTGCATAAAACAAACACAGTTATCTCGAAAACATTTCCAGCCAGTAGGTACGTATAATTAATTATGACGATAACATCCGAGATCCTATAATAATATTGTGTTGAACGTCTAAACCCCACTTTTCGCTGAATGAAATTGCGAGCGGTCACACAATAAGATGGGACAAACGTAAAATACGTTAATATCAAAATACGTAATAAATTCCCGTCGACACAATCGCCATTGTTCATAATCGCCTGAACAATACGCATGGCGGGAGGCTGTATAATTTATGCCACCTTCATAATTCCTATATAGCGGGTAATTTATAATGGCCAAATTAATTTTCCTAGAGCTAGGCTTAATCCAACCGCATCTGCGTTCTTCATTATATTGATATTTATGTAGTTTTTGCGGGTATGGAAAAATGTGTTCGCTTGAAGAAATATTGGTAACTATTGCCATGGTTACTCTTTATATGGATTGTGGCTTACAAGATGAGCATTCGTGTATGAGTTTTTTCACGTGATTTTTATTGTTGATATTTATAAGAAGTTGCGATGTTTTGTACTTATAGCGTAAATTTAATCTAAGATATTTCAATAATACAGTTAAAAGAAATATTATTCAAGAACAGAGAGAATAAGTAATATAATTTTCACTTCTAATACCAGAAGAGCTTCAAAATTATCGGGTATAATTTTCCGATAGGTTCGTTGCAAACAAATGAAGTTGTCAAGTTTTTCAAGTTTTTCAAGTTTTTCAGTGAAAAAAAACTTGACAACTTCATTTGTTTGCAACGAACCTATCGGTAAATAGTTACCAGATAATTTTGAAGCTCGTGTGGTATTCGGGAGATTATTTTTCCGTCCCAAATGTCGGCCAATAATTTCACAATTGAATTCAACCTGTCAGTTTGACGTCAACTACCAGAGAAATTTTTCAAAAAAATATCAGTATAATACCATGTAGGTTGTACCACGTGACGTCGAATGGTGCAATTCTATTGGTCGATATTTGGGTCGGAAAAATAATCAATAATATCTTTAATTTTTACAAATACATTCGGTAACATAAATTACTTGATCTGTAGGGCGAGCACGAATATTCGAAGTCGTAGCGTAAACGGAGGCTTGCTACATTTACGTAAGATGTTTTCTGACACCCTTCAATCATACTAAAATACTTAAACTACATTGCTGTATAAAAAGTTACAGAATTACATTTGTACGTAACGTAGATCGTCGAAGCATATGAAAAACTTAAACAATTTAACTAATAGCAATATGGAGTTAGGGGAGTCCCAATCCATCACAAGTTTGGATCGTAAAAAAAATGACTGACGCACGTCACCATACATTTCATTAGGCGAACTCGTAAACGACTTATGTTAAGAAAACTAGAATTGCTAAGGGGATGATATTACTCATTTGTTGCGGATTTACATCGCACGACACGATTGTCGTGTGCGATATTTGTTAGTCAAGATTTTGCTAGTAAATTTTATATTGTTAGGTTACTTATATGAGATTATCATAATTAAGTTGGTAAGATTGGTTTAATTATTCTATTTAGGGCCGATTTTTCAATGCTTGGATAAAACTTATCCGTCTAATAAAGTATTACACGATAATATTAAAATGTCACGTAAACTGTCAAATACGGGCAATTAGAATACGTTTTTAAAATGATAGTTTTATACACTATTCGACGAATAAGTTTTATCCAAGCATTGAAAAATCGGCCCTTAATTCATTAACTATATTCAAATCCAAACTCAATAGGACTCAAAACAAGACTTGTAGAGCTATTCTAAAAACTAGTATGAATCTACAATGTAAAATACATTATACTTATGTAATGTAAATACTTATCTGACTACTCACGATTATAACCTAATGAAATACATTTTATATCGTGCAGGTAACAAGGGTTACATAATACACGTTATATGCGATAAAAAATCGTGTCGGCAATAGTAAAGGTCCGATTTGCCGGATCCCGTCACACATAGCCGGTCAAACGGATAAATCCGTCATTCCGATGTATATAGTATCGTTTGTTGATTGATTTATTTTGTAACCTTATTTATGACGAGACGCTGACGATGTTTTTCTTCCACATAAGTAACAAATGGTGTTCCATGAATAAAGACTTATTAGATTTATTCATATCCGACGTTTGAATGTGATATTTTTATGGCGTTATCGTATAAATCAGTGTAAAGATGTTTTGGTGCGTGTTTCATAGAATACGTTACTGGGAAATGTTTTTACCACTTTACTTAAAGGGTTATTGAACTTTGTAAGACAAATATTAACATCTGAATAAAAATATTCTTAAAGAAACCTTTTATAGATATTTTATTACATCATATAGTACTTTGTAAGTCGATATAAGAGCCTCTTCAAAATTCATTTCGGATGAAACTAAACAATTAGCCGACGTTTCGAGTGATTGTGACACAAAGCCTAATGAATAGTTAAATTTAATTAAAGCAACGACAATCGAAACATTTTCGAGTCGACGCAGTACTGCTGCTAAATTAAATTTTTTACGATAGCACGTAACGTTATCGTGCGATGTAAATTTATTTTTGTCTCTTGTCGTTTTCATTTTGTTCTCCGTTCCTTTGTTATTTATTCAATGTTAAAGGGATAGTGTTTAATTTACTTAGTCGGATCGGTTTGTTATTGTTTCTTGTAATGTACGTCTGTTTTATAGGAATGAAGGTTTCTTAGTGAATTACGCTTTGGATATTACAGTAAAAGTTTTATTTGTTGCTTAGTTAGTATGTATTAATTGATAGAATGAAAGAAATTAAAACAAAGATCTTACACTAGTACTGGTGCATTTGAAGAAGCAGATTTGGATACCAATTAAGATAGTCTTTCAGTTTGTAAATAAAAATTTCAAACGCATAGTTATATGCCGCAATTTTTTCTTTAAATTATCTCTCCCGACGTTTCGTATCTACAGTGACAATTAAAATTGTCCGTATTTATGCAAAATGGAACCACTCGACAAATTTCGTTTTTTGCTTTTATTGAAGAATACTCATCCAAAAGTGGTCTAAATTCTTATACAAACAAGAACCACCTGATTTTTACGTTGGAAACAAGGTATACTAAAAGCAGAAAGGAACCACCAGCAACAACGAATAATACCATATTAAGCAAAACCGAACCACAGCACCACGGGACTGCTTTGTTCAAACAAATAAACGATATTACTATCATGTCATTTTATACAAAACAGATCCACACCTACTTGGTACCATTATACATTACACATATTTCTATTAATAACAATTATTTTTAATACAAAAATTCACCCATAGTGAGACTCTCCCACGAGTATAATAAGCTCACGAGTATCTCGGGAGACATTAGACATCTTCGGTCAATCATTAACGAAATTTAAATCGTTAATCCTCAAAATCTGTGAATGACTGTAAAAATGTTATTGAATTCCGACAATTATTTTCGACAATATTGTTTTCACATTGCTCTACATCTAACATTTTTTTCTGTGTATAATTATTTAGATTAAATATTAAATTCAATCCAATTCTGAAGTAATGCTGTATGTACCTATAATTAGTAGCCAATTTAGATTAAGACTTTATGTACGATTATTTATATAATGTTACAAATTGAGTTACTGTTGGTGCATCATAAATAAATAAATAAATAAATAAATAAACGATTACACCCTGTATATAATAATATCATTGGTTATAGTCAAGTCCCGAAACACAATTTCTTCGCGGAAGGACTGGTTTATGGTTTGGCAAAAGGCATCGGGCAATCCTCGAAATATATTTGACGACTGACGAAAATTGTTTAGCAAAAGGCCTTAATATTACAATTATTTGAGCTTTGGCAAAGTCATTATACCATACCTGAGGTTTGACCAGTCCAACCTACGAGTGCTCGAGCTTCA
>CAJQZN010041198.1:47696-76817 GCA_907164685.1 Colias eurytheme | reverse complement strand
ACCTACCAGATCAAAGCCAGGGTAAGCGCCCCACCCAGCCCCACCGTGGCTACGCCCATGCTGAATTACTACTTAACATACAATTATTGAGTAAATACGTACTACCATAAATAATTAAAAGAATTGTTATTAAAGTTTCTTACTAAACTGAGCTAAAAAACTTACGTACCAACTTATTAAAGAAAATCAAGAAATGAAATGCCTAACCTATACCAAATAGTTACTACATAATATTGTAATTAAAAATTATGATTAGTATATAATATCGAAAATCAAAAAAGAAATGCCTAACTAATTCTACGTAAAATTTATTTTAAATTATGTCATATTATTTTTTAGGAACCAGGGGGGGAGAGGAGCAAATTCTATTTCCTTCCTTTCTTAAATGGATGTTTTTAATAATGTATGGTGTAGCCACTGATCAGCTTAATCGATACTCAATTTTTATCAAATCCAGCAACAAATCCAAATTAGATGTTTCCTGTCTCACGCACGTAACTAAAGGCTGAAGAGAGAGAGAGGGAGCACGTAACTAAACCGTTTAATCGAAGAAAAGTGTATAGAAAAAGGAATAAATAATTTCATAAACTTCCCGACGATCTTTAAAAATAAATTATTATATCATTTTTTTCATTCCCACTTTTACCCCTATGTAGGTATAATAAGTGGATGAACCGGTTTTGATACAATTTATCTAAGAACCAGCGTCGGAAAATATGCTGCCTAACAAAAAAAAAGCCGCATCTAATTCGGTTTACCTGTTAGCCAGCTACGGTGCCATAGACAGACACACACACACACACACACACACAGAAATACATAGCAGTCAAACACATAACACCCGTCTTTTTGCGTCGGGGGTTAAAAATATAATACGACATAATTTAAAGGACATTTTATGTGGAAAATTTACCTATTAGAAGTAACCATAATGTTAATTTGACCCCGCCCCCCCCCTACTACCTCAGCTTACCCCCAAACCCTTGGGGAATTTTGATATGATCATCTGGATATGTAAAGGAATAACTGTAGCGTATAACAGATAAATTACGTTTTATCGTACACTGTACAGTGTACAATAGAATGCCTTAGCAAATGTTCGCCGTGATTACTTATAAATTGTCATAACTTTTTTATTTATGAACCGATTGACATGAATTAAACACTAAATGTTAAATGAAGATTACCACAATACATTAGTGAAAACCGCATCTAAATCGGATAAGCCGTTTCTGAGATTAGCGTGCACAAACATACATACAAACAGACAAAAAAAATTTAACTACAGTTTTGGGTTCAAGATCGATTTAATAATAACACCTGCTAATTTTTTTCTACATATTTTCATTGTACAGACATCGCTTTTCCACAATTTTATTATATGTATTGATGATGATGATGATTGATGATTATAACACTCTCAGTCCGTTTCAACTTAATTTTTATTCACTCGCATCAGTGCCACCTAAAAAATCTTTATATCGAAATTCGAGCAAAGCTAAGAAAATGAGAAATAAGAGTTCTCAAGGATCGTTAGAGGTAAGAGGCTTACTATTGACCGAAAACAACATGTGTTATGCCGAGAACCTGAAACCGCTTCACAACGAGAATTGCGGCTCACAGCTGACCGCGAACGGCATGTACTATCCTGTGAGACCGAAACCTTCACTGAGAGGGTATAACGTCTCACAGCTGACCGCAAATGGCATATTTTATCTCGATAATCTGAAACTTTTACTCAATATGAAGACCGTTTGACAAATGATAGGGTGCACCATAATATTATTCGATCTCTTGAAGATGAACATGAGCATAAGCAATGACTAGAGTAGGGACGCGAATATTACCATTATTTGAGACAAGATTATTTGATACAAGTACGATTAATAAGTTTGTTTAATGAAAGATTAAGAATTGAAACTATTTGGTCTCTTGAAACGGACGAATAGCGAGAGGCCCGTCTTACTGTAGACAGATTTCGAGTCTTAATGACTTAGAGGTAAACATAGAAGATCAATCTACGAATTCGGTGGTGTGGTCCGACAAATATAAAAGTGGGTTTGCTTATAACCTCACAATTGATTACAGATCATCTTCTGTATAGGCGATATTAACGTAGTATGTTCTTTTTGTAATGCTTTAAAGAGGAGTAAGGAGTCGGCTTTCGTTTGAAGATACACCAGAACCTTTGAAATCACTACTTTTAGAGGAACATGTGCAATCTAAACAGTTCTTAGACAATATTCGCTCTTATAGTAGTGCGTTTTAAATGATCCTTTGGTGCTCAACAATTATCAGAGGATCCTTTCATGCTTACTTTTAAGATACAAGGTCAAGTTTATCATTTGATAGGATCCCTTTTGCCTGAAGGCCAACCTAAGTTTCTTCAAATATATTTTGTATTCGACTACAACGAATAGTCGAATACAAGAAATCAATATTTCTCGAATTTAAAATATTACAATTTTTCCTACGGTAGGGCGACGAATGTATTTTCGCATAGTAACGGAGGGGAACTCACGGGGGGTCGAGTGACGCGGGCCACGTACCACAAACATGCTTAGTTTGTTGTACCGAGCGCGAAAGAAAGTCATCGTGTTTTTAGTAAAATTATCTACTATGTAAACTAACGTAATTTAATACTTAGGTACATATTATATAATGATGCGCTCAAACTGTTAATCTACATTTAATTTGGATTATTATTTTAATTACTAAGTAATGTAGAATTTAAATCAAATTCACTCATGTTTTCCTCAGATTTTCGATGTCCTCCGATTTTAAGATTTTCTTATCAGAGTATTCAATTTTAATGTAGTTAATTTTTATAAGAGACAATTAAGAACATTCAAAAATAAAGTGTCACGTATTTTTTTTAAACGACGAATGACGAAAAACGACGTAATCGCGGACGAAGTCGCGGGCAACAGCTAGTAATATTATAAATGTGAAAGTTTGTATGGATGTTTGTTACTCTTTCACGCAAAAACTACTGAACCGATTACAATGAATTTTAGCACACATATAGAGGGTAACTTGGATTAACACATAGGATAGGTTTTATCCCGGAAATCCCACGGGAACGGGAACTATGCGGGTTTATCTTTGAAAATGCGGGCGAAGCCGCGGGCGGAAATCTAGTCTGTTATAATGTAAATGTAACTTAATACTACGATATTTTATTAAATAAGTCTCTAGCCCTAAGAGTATATTCAGAATTAAACAATAATATGATTACAATTGGATCAAAAATTATATTGTGTACTAATTATATATTTTTTTTGTTTCAGGTAAGATTGGTGATACTTTTGATTATTTGCTGTAAGTTCTGACTTCCGCTGCTTTAAAATCAACATAAAGGTAAAACAAAAGTTCACAGAAAGGAATATTGGTGAGCTATTATTACATATTAAAGATCAATATAATTTAGTATCTATATAATGATATAATATATCTCTTTATTATATTTATTTCTTTCATACTAAATTCTCAATGAGCTCTTATACGCGTTGTGAAGGTTTCTTTATTAGTACTTGAAAGAAGCGGAAAATACAAAAAAATACGTGTGGCACTCGGGGACTGCCGCGGTAAATCTATTGCATAGCATGCCTTCAAGCCACACCTCCGAGCCCGTCGGAGTGGGGAGCGTGAGGTTTTTCGTTACGGATTTCTCGATTCGGTCCCCGCGCTCAAGACCCGCGATAGAAGCTATGCAATAGCTTTAAATCTCATTTATAAAGCATTTGAATGCTATTGTAACTAAATATTAAGTAATCTAATCATTTCTAGTGTTATAACCATACCTAAAAGGTATTAGGTACTTTTAAACAAGCAGATTACAACTATGAACAATCCCAAACATTCAACCACCATTCTAAAAGCAGTAAAATGTATAGCTATTTTCTATTCATTAAATGACTTGAACACGAGCGCGAAGATTTCTCCATCGTGCGTGCAAGTTAATACCCTTTAGTATCGAAACCTTATTTGGTTGCGCACGGAGGCGTGGGTAACACTTAGGCCTGTAATATGTTAAGGTTTTGTCAGATAGAACGCGTTCGTAGCGCGTCAGAGAGCTAACCATAGTTTCGTGAGTATTTCGTTTCGTTACAGGCAGGCAAAAGACATAATGGCTAAATTATTATAAGGCCGCCAAGTGTGCTACACATCTATGTTATCATATTGTTTATTTTTATTTTAATAATGTATGTACAATTAAGTGTTATAAAATAAAGATAAAACCGGGAAGGTTAGATAGTCAATTCAGACAAACGGGGCGAACGATTTATTCGCTTAATTTTGTTAGGGCCATTGAATCCTTTCAATTGGTAAATTTTAAGTATTTATTAAGGGAAATTCTAAGCCTGCTGACGCCAAAATGAATTATACTACGCGTAGTAGTAGGATAGTAGCGCATATTACAAAACAGTTAGCGCTGTAGTGCGCGCTAAGTACGCGTTCTGTCTGGCAAAGCCTTTATCCTTTATTATTATGTAAGAGCTACGCTGTAGTAAGAAAACAAATGATTTATTGCGATGTGCGGTGCGCTTTCAATGTTTCGCACTTGACTGCGTTTTTAACGCGATAGCAGGCTGATGTGTGTGTGTCTAAAAAGTAGATGTTTGCTATTTTTTTTAATCTATTTGCTATGCTGTGGTTAAGGATTTATTTTAGATGTTTTGTTTTTAATACATTCCGGGGTGAAATAAAATCTTGTTTATAATGCTCAATGCTCATACTTTATTAATGTAAGATTTATGTATATGGAAGTGCCAATTCGAAATTTAATGGAAATTGGGGTATAAATCTTATGTTTTTAGCTGTTTATATAAGCAATTAATGCAATTATAAATTAGCACCTGAATTAAGAATTCATGTAAATGTTATTGAATCTTCGGGAGAAGATCGCGATTTTTTTCTGTTCTATCTAATAAAAATACATCTAAGTTAATAATTTAATCAATATCTATGAGAATCATTCACACAATGTTTGTCCTCAATGGAGTCCTAAGCCACTTAACCGATTATAATAAAATTCGCACACCATGTGCAGTTCGATCCAACTTGAGAGATAGGATAGGTTAATCATGTAGGTACCACGGGCGAAGCCGGGGCGGACCGCTAGTAACACTATATATTTACGCAAGCAATGGAAAAAATTTCTTTTGTAAAACCTACATGAACAAAATCGAATCAAAGACAACGCTGGAAAGTTTTATTTTTCGTAATTCTCCATTTTAATTTCTAAACACTAAACCTGGTTTTATAAGGAACGTTCTTCCGTTAGCGTTATTCCAAATAAATTTCCGTTATTCCGACTAAGTACATTTCCGTTATTTTTATTTTGAAGTCAAATTGTTATTCCGTTTAGCCGACTGAGACCTCCTTATTGTGATTGATTCATTCACTTTAGACTAAGTGATGGGTCTTTCATTCATTGCCGAATGCTTTTTATCGTTCGATGAAAATGTTTTAGTTCAATGGAATACGAATTATGTGATATTTTTTTTATTTGTATGGGGATGGAGGGATAATTTATAATGAAAGCGAATTTATCTATTAGTTATTGACTCTTACATCTGTCAATGAACTGATCTGTTATGTTCCATGAGCAAAATAATTAAATTAATTATTTGGACAATTCACGAATACTATCGATGCATATTTCATCGAAATCCTTTCATCTTTCAGACTGACCGGTTGGCTTTTGGAAATTGGACTGTACAGGATTGGTTGAAATGCTTTTTATATTAAGATTGATTCCACCTAATGAAACCGCCCAATTCAAATCATGTTACAATTTTTTGTTTTAATAACAGACAAAAAAGTTACGAAAATATCACAATAATAAAAAATGATGAAAATCCGTGTTCACATAAACAGCGACATGAAGTAGAGTCAGTGTCGCTTTAAATCATTTTTATTTAAAACTTTTTCGACGAAACAAATGACGGCGGGCCATTTGGAATAAAACAAAAAGCGCACGAAATTTTGGCTGCTCTATTTGTCTCTGTCTTAATAGTAGCGGCAGAGAGGGATGACACCATTAAATCTTTTTTTCTTTTAACCGACCATTTTTATAGAACATGATGTGATTTGAAAATGGAATTTATTTTGAAGTGATATAAGGTTATGTAAAATGTTTTCATGGTTTTAAGTTTTAACGGATAGATAAGTTTTTAACGAGGGACTTATATCTAGATTCTAGATTCGTCACAATAAAAATTATGGCAAACATTTTTACCTAAGTATATTTCTGGCTACGTAGAGTAATTCTTTAATCTACGAGGGAGTGATTCTTCAATCCATAAGATTATTTAAATTGCTTAGTTTGGTATATTTTAAGTTACGTGATGCTGTTGTGTGAAGGAACTTTATTTTTACAAAATTTTATGTCACCGGACATATAACAACTTTCCTTTATAAAAATCAAAGTAAAATATTATCAATACAACATAGTCAAAGAGCTGTATCATTAATAACGCAGAACAAACAAACATACGCACACTCGGCTACATCACAAATCCATTTCACGTGCCATTACCGGTCGGAGCGTGCGGCCGACATTGTTTATCGACACCTTTTCTTTGCTGAATATAGTTTAGGAGATGCTGAATATTATTTTAAATTAATAATTTTGTGATATTTAGTGTATTGTTTTTGTTATTTCAAAAAGTGTATTTAGTGTACTACATGCAACATGTATAATGAAAATCGTGTGAACATCACTTTTGCAAAAATATTTCTATGAAATTAAGTAGTAACACCTAGATAGGTAGATTTAAAAGTCATGTTTTATTTATCATACTGTACTTTTCCAAGTAAAATGGGAGAAAGTATGTGGCTAGTAAGTAGATAATAGATAGATACTTTCATGATTTTTCAACTTTATTCTCGTACACAACGCACTAACTTTATTATTTTTAACCATAAAACTAACCTGACCTCAAGATCTGAATATCCAACTGCAAAATATTTTTGGCAAAACAAAAAGCGATAAAACATCTCCAACACTCGAGCACTACAAATATCAAAAGGACAACGGTCGCGGGTTCGACTCCCGAATGTCGTCAACAAGCGAGCTTCAGATGACAGCTCGTAAAACGATCATAAAACACAACCATCAAATATTTGCTTGTCTGCACTGAGAGATAAGGAGTGACGGAATAAATCCCTCCATTGAGTGCTTTTTTACTTTTCCCCTTTTTTATATTTGTGTTAATATATTGGGGAATTAATATGTTTGGATGTAGAGGCAAACAATCTTTGTTTACATCATTGAACGTGAATACTCTTGATACGTTGAGATTAAATTACATAACAGGTGATGTTGTAAGTCTCTTACGTTTACTTTGTATAAATTTTGCTATTTAGATAGATGGAATTTTGCAAAATACTTTTTGCGAACAATAGTGTGAGAAATTGTTGAAACTGTTTGTATGCGCATTGCGTGAAGCTTTTAATATGCGAGCGAAGCCGTCAGCTAATAGTAATTTTTCATATTAGAAAAATTATCATACCAAATTATAATTTATTTCTCAATGAAATTTTACATACTTCCTTCTGCCTCCTTTTTTATATTAACAAGCTCCTAGACTACAATTTCCCGGGAAAAAATGTGTCCCGGATAACGTGGTACAAGCCCGCATGTTGACTCAAGCATTACTTGTGCAAACGTGCCGTCGATTTTTTTATCGGATTCGACCGAAATATATTTCATAGATACATGTAATGTTAGTGAACTTAGCAGATCATTTTTAGCAGATCAAAAAAAAAAATGTGAGTTCTTATCGCGTGCAGTTGAGTTCTACAGTTCCTGATACTTTTTAGAAATAGTTCTGGCGTTTTTACCTTAACAAACGACATTTGAAAAAACCCGACCTGGACCCGGCTTAACGTGATGCTAAGACGTAATGCTACGACGTGATGCTACGACGTGATGCTACGACGTGATGCTACGGCGTGATGCTACGGCGTAATGCTACGGCATGTGTTACGGCGTGATGCTACGGCGTGATGCTACGGCGCGATGCTACGGCATGATGCTACGGTGTGATGCTACGGTGTGATGCTACGGCGTGATGCTACGGCATGATGCTACGGCATGATGCTACGGCGTGATGCTACGGCATGATGCTACGGCGTGATGCTACGGCGTAATGCTACGGCGTGATGCTACGGCGTAATGCTACGGCGCGATGCTACGGCATGATGCTACGGCATGATGCTACGGCATGATGCTACGGCATGAAGCTACGGCATTATGCTACGGCGTGATGAAATATGACATAAATAAATTTTCTAGTGTTTCATTTTACGCGAGTATTTCTAAAAAGTATCAGGAACTGTAGAACTCAACTGCACGCGATAAGAACTCACATTTTTTTTTGATCTGCTAAAAATTTAAGTTGGCAGATTATTTTTTCAAATGTCGTTTTTTAAGGTAAAAACGCCAGAACTATTTCTAAAAAGCATCAGGAACTGTAGAACTCAACTGCACGCGATAAGAACTCACATTTTTTTTGATCTGCTAAAAATTATCTACTACGGGAAGTTGGCAGATCATTTTTTCAAATGTCGTTTTTTAAGGTAAAAACGCCAGAACTATTTCTAAAAAGTATCAGGAACTGTAGAACTCAACTGCACGCGATAAGAACTCACATTTTTTTTTGATCTGCTAAAAATGATCTGCTAAGTTCACTAACATATACATGTATAGGTATGTATGTATGTTGGTCTCATATCGCCCGTCATAAATTATGCGGGGATTTATTGAAAAACAGCTCCTGGGTTTTCCCGGGATAGAATGTGTCAAACACGTGCCAATTTGCAGCTTAATTGCTTTTGTGTATGCGTAGTAAACATCATAAAATTATGATTCTTATGTAATGGAGCTTTAAGCTAAAAGATTAGTAATAGAGGTAATTATCATTACAATCAAATACACATACAAATCTTACTTATTTATTTAGACTGGTAGAAACTAAACAACTTATTTCATGAAAAACTGGTTCGATTTCAAAAGTTAATATGGTATATATTCAACATCAAACTTCAACAAATAGAACAGGAGCATCCATGAAAAATGTAAAAATATTGTTTCAGCAGACTTTTAGAAATTCCTTAACAACCTATAACTTCAAGTGAACTCATTTAAAAATCCCAACTTTTCATATTCGATGGTTATTACCAGATAATTGGTGTACACATAACGAACCGTGACGTCACATCGATCGCACACAGCTGGCCCACCCTAATTACAACGATAATTGATTTACATAACGTAGCTCCAATGTATTGACATGTATTTGTTCTGATACATGTAACTGATATACAAATATTATATTATATTCTACTGGTAACGATCTGCGTCGTTAGGGGAATAAATTGGTTCTTGGTATTGGATTTTTAACGGAATTAATACGCGTTTTATTCATTAGTGAGCCAAGAGCTTATATTTCGTGAATTTATCGTACGCTTTTTAATAAATTCACTGCTATATATCACTCAATTCTCGTCTATTGATATAAATGATCAGTTTTAAGTTAGATTTTGATATGTTATTGAAGTATGAACTTCTGCATTATTCGAAAAAGTCGTTTAACACGTCTTATCTAACGCCCGTCATATTATACAATCCCTTTGGATCACGTATACATTGCTCGGTTATAAATGCTCAAGTTCCCGGACGCCGCGGGCGTGGCTGTCATCCGTCAACTGTCAATGTCAAACTGACAGCTACCCGCCTTTATGTCATTCGCGCTAATCACTTGAAATGTAACTGGGTTGTAGAAATGTTTGCGGTATGGTGATGTTCAATTTTTTCTAATCTTTTTCTTCGTTTTCTCAAGGACTAACGGTTTCAGGATGTGGTGTATAGTTAAGAATAATGCCATAAAAAGAGATTTTGCTAACGCATTTGTTAGAATATTAATAATGTTTTTATTTCAATGAACTAATAAAATTGTATTTGTTCCAGGTATGTGTTAAAAAATTTAGAGGAATAGTGGTAAGAACGATAAATCTCATTACTTTTAAGTTTAATTGAGTACATTTACTGAATATTTACTTTAAATTCAGAATAATTTAAAATGTTAACATAATCACTATTTAAAACCGTCATAATTTATGTTTATTGTACTTACTAATAGAATGATGACAACATCATAATATAAAAAACAAATAAGTTGTAGGTACACAATAGCGAAAATTATTTTCTTCTAATAAACATTTTAAATAATACAGGAAAAATGTTATATTAAATAGCTCTCTGGTTCGTGCATAACTACCCTAATTCCAAGTGAACCGACACTGACGTAATTAGGTATTTGGCACCAAGCAAGCTTTCAAGTGTGTATAAAAGTTCAGAGGTTATCGGAGTTTCCTTAAGGCCGATCAGTTTATCTGGCCAATTCTGTAAGAGCTCATTCACACAGAAGTTTCTATAGTACAGTTGGGTATTCAATTTTATCGTCTTGTAGAGGACTTCGTGTATTTATCAAGTTTTGCGTGTACTTCGAATGTTTTGTAAGTTTGGAGTTATGTGAAAATTTTAGAATAAATATTTTGTACTTTAGAAAAATATTTTCTAGAGGTATTTTTTTAGTACAAACAATTAATTGGAATATCTACAAACGAATTCTTTATTTGACACCAGAAGAGAAATACGAAATCGTCTTAAAACGGCCATATTTATCAAGTTTATACTCTTGTTCAAAATAATATATGACTATGATACTATTCAATTATGAATCATCATCTTCAGTTTTAATTGCCAACTTGTCATAAACTAAGTTAAACAACGTTAACCTGTGTATTCATCACATCATCCCGGAACAAACTACTAAAGACTTTTTGGCCAATTTCATTCGCCTTTATTTGGACAAAATGCATGTATGACACAGCCTTACGCTGACCGGAAGTTGAGGCCTCTGCCAAGTTCCGCCAGACTGGCTGACTGGCTGGTTTAGTTGCATAGATGCTTTGTTTTAGCGTAAATCTTTGGAAGCTTATCGATATATTTTCCGTTAATGTATCGTGTGAATGGCTGTGGTCGAGGTTTTTGTCGTTTCAACTGTTATGGAATAGGGAATATTTTTAATATTAAAGCTTTTAAAAGGTTATACATTGTAGTAGCTATTATAAAATAATCTGGTTTACGAAAGGTTATCGTTGCAATTGATTGCTGCTTTTCTTTCAATTCTAAAAAATATGACGAATCATATCAACTAATAAAAGCAAGTTAAGTATGAACTCGTTTCATTTTTTATTGTATCTGACAGACGGTTTCACTGGATTATAATATGCCCGATGTTTAATACTGTATGACGAAAATTTTCATACTTATTGGTTGTTTAAACTGTCAGATAAGCTGGACTGCCCTCCTAGACAAGTGGTTTTCTATTAGCGTAAAGTTCAATAGAATAGATTATGAATGTATGAGATTGACGTTTGATTACGACGACGACGACGATTGATTACGTCAATCTCATACATTCATAATCTATTCTATTGAACTTTACGCTAATAGAAAGCCACTTGTCTAGGGGGGCAGATCATATGCAGTAGTTAGGAAACTTCCCATAAATCTTACGATTTTTCATACATTCTTCTCTACATAATTACGACCTATACGACACACCCACATACCTGTCAATATTGCGATCTCACGCGAAAGATTTGTCAAAGACTCCGCACATCCTTTGGCGTGCAGTCGAGTGTGGCGACACCTCCCGAGGTGTCTTGTGCCCTGGTACATGTCAACGTCTTTTGTATGGATATCAAAGGAATTTTGAAATTTGCCTCAATATCTTTTTTGACTAGTAAAGTGGCATTTTATGTGACGCAATAAAGTGGTGAAATTCCTTGCTTTATTAGGTTGGTTATAAGGGCTGGTATGATCTGCCCAGATTCCTTGGCTCAAACTGTTTGATGAAATCCTATCTTTGAGACAAAAAATTTCATTATTTAAAAAAAAACATCAAATCGTAGTGTAGCTTAAACCTATGCTACCTATGCGTTGAGTTTTTCTCTATCACACGAATAGATATATATAAATGTTAAAATAGTTTAGAATATTTCTTTATTTTCAGTAGTCGTATAACAAATGTTATAAAAAGTTGTTGTTAAAAGCTTGTCTAAAATTGATAAATATCTTCTATTAAAGCTACATCAAAACACTAAAAATAACCTAGGTACATGACTATAGTATATTTAGATACTCTTTGTTTAATACTTAGGTCTAAGCCCTTTGATTACCCTAAGCCCTAGCAAACAAGCTAAGCATCCAAGTTGATCACTTAAGTAGTACAATCACTGTGTCAGCTTAACATCTCTCAGCTTAGCTGTTTTTGCATCGTAAATCATAATCTTGATAACGTAAGCAAAGTCTGGTTATATGGGATCATTTTCTGTTTACTATGAAACAGCTACTGGTTCATTTTATAATTTTCAATGGTTAAAAATCAAGAAAAACCGCCGCACAGGTTTTTAAACTATTTATTTTATACATTTTATACAACTACTTCTTTAATTTATATAAGGTCAAAATACAAAATACTTCTACAGTACCTATACATTTGCCAACAGAATTCCAATACATTTGAGTATCGTTTTTTAGTAATACACCGTAATAGCAGCAGTGTAATATCTCCCGCAATAACAAATACAGCGCTCAAATGTCGACTATTATTCGGAATTTAATCAGCGTCTATGCCGTTAGCTGTACATTTGTGAAGCGGTGATATACGATCGGTCTATAAATCTCGTCTCGGTGCGGCCTACCGACCTCCCAGTTCGGAAATGCTATCTCAAAATGTATCTGCACGGGCCATTTGACGATTCGCGTATACGGACGCCTCTTTACAATTTATGCGCGCCTGGTACTTTGTGACATTATTGTATATTTCCTCCTCGCGACTTTTAAAAGTTCGCTTTTATTTGCGATATGAAATCGTTGCGATTCTTTTTACGGTACTAACGGAAGTATTTTTATGGCGTAGTACGGCTATCATCATTGTCGACGACGGAAAAGCTTATCTCGAAATGTTCCTTGCACGGGCCATTTGACGATTTGCAAATGGACACCTCTTTACAATTTATGCACGCCTGGTACTTTGTGACATTGTAAAAACATGCCGTTACGATGTCAATCTTAGTGTAGAGTGTAGTACATTGAAAGACATACATACGTAGTACATTGAAAGCAAAATCAATTTTTAAACTGGCTACAGATATTGAACAATGCAAAATCCTATTTGTTTCACTCTTCATTTCCTTTTTAGTGTAACTTAAATTTCCTTTTTTGTAATAATTGAGATAATTCTAAAAATATTTTAGATATAACCTATGCATTATATTTCCTAAGAGTAAACAAACCTAACCATAACATTTTAACAATTGACTGCCTCCAAATGCAAACATGTTGGAGTAAATATTGCGAGTAAGGCGCAACATTCAATATTGTATTTCAATGACTCAATATTTTCCAATAATATATAAATATAGCTCAATTTCCAACATAAGAGTGCGTGAAATGTACGGTTTCATTCGACAAGTAAGCAAGCAATATTTCTATAATTTAAACGTTCATATCAGACAATAATATTTCGAAATTGAATGCATCGCATAATATTTCAATAGCCGCTATCCCGGAATATTCAATAAATGTGTTGCAAATGTCCAATTGTATAAATAAAATATATTCGACACAAATTTGCATACTGTTATATTACACCTGTTATAGGTACAATGCTTTTTGTGCTATCTGTTATTGTTTTAGTCTATGATGGATATGAATAAATTAAAACAATGGCTGCCTTTTTGAATAATCTATCGAACGCGTTATGTGAAAGACAATGGGTTTTTTATTATATATTCATTCATTATTGTAACGTTTCCATCGGAATGTTTTTGTAAATGAAAACGTGATGTTCTAAAATTAATTAACGATCTGTAAACTTGTTTGCTTTTTGCAACAATAGCTGTATTTTAATATTAAATAAAAACCATTAAATGTCTCAATTTACCTAATTTATATCCGTGACGTCATGTAGATTTAGAATAGTGAAATAAAAGTCAGCCTACGATACATAAATACACGTTAAAAAGTTTGAAATCGCCACTAAAAAGAAAATAAAACGGACCCTATTACTCAGTGACACGCAAAGCCTAATCTATAAAAGACGGAATTTTCAAATAAAAAGCTAAAGGGGCTTGTAATTAACCGTTATCAGTTACCTTAGCTTGTCGGGGAGTTCATACCCCATTCTTCGGAACAAATTATCAACATTTTGCAAGTCATTCGGGAAAAATTAGTCGACGCTTCGAGTCGTAATTGTTTCTGGTGAGATCGATAAGTCGCTGCCGTTTCTGCGATTATTGGCTTTATCTTTGACGGTTTTAATAGAATTCGTTAAATTCTGTAAAATGAACATGCACACTGTATGTTGACTGATGTTAAAATTTTAATAAGCTCTTCACGAGAAAACCGCGGTGCATCATTTTTCGATATGCTTAGTGCTTACCTTATTCAAATATGGCACACACTTGTATCAATTATTATAATTTTATAGTGCACGTATTTTTGCTGGAATCACACCCTTACTAAGCTGACTTAAGGTCAAAATACGGATTAGCTCTGAATTGTAACTTTAAGCTGTGGTCTTGAAATATAAGAGAAGAAATAAAACAGTGAGTCCTCCAAATCATAAATAACACAAATTAATGATTACTCTTAAGCTACAAAATTAATGACGAACTATCAAGAGATAGTAGATGACCGTGCACTTAGAAAGAGTCATGATTTCCAAACAGAATACTCTTAAACAATTACAAACTATACGAAACAAAAGCTATCCAAAAGACATTAAGCAAACAGGAATATACACTCTATGCGGTTGCGCGAGCGTCGCTAATGGCTTGCAAGGGACGCCTGTATATAATTGATTGTAATCGTCCAGAGAAAGTTTGCGCAAACTACTACGATCGCTGCAACTGATGACCGAAGCCATCGGGTTGGTGTGTGATACAAGTTAGAAGCGGAGGCGATTTTGGAAAAATAATAGGAATAAATGTGAAGATTTGGATGGTTGGATGCGTATAATATTCTATTAGGCAGCACAGCTTAATGATGATAGGATAAAATTTAAATACACAACAGAATGTACTTTATTAATTTTAATCTATGTGAAAAATTTACACTGTCTGATTCCGTATTCATTCTTTGATTTTTACAATGACCTTTTAAAAATAGTTAGTAACAGAAATTCTAACATTTTCTTTCGATTAGTTAAAAGATAAGGTAATGATATTTTTCCAAAGATAACCAAGCTCAAAATAGCTTGCAAAATCTTCGAAATGCATTCGCCAAATCGCCTCCCAGGGGCCGACCACTGAACGTCGTTAGCCGATACTCCAGTTCTGAGATTTTTCGTGCCAATGCCTCTCGAATTTATGGCGTCTGAGTTTCTAAACTCGCATAAATTGACGTGAAAACTTCCACTGCTCAGTGACAATGTGGTTCTCGGATCGTTCCGTACGATTTATCGGGTAATTGTTTTTTAATATCGCCCTTCGTTGTATGCGAGTGATGGATTCGTGTGGATTTGTTAGTTGGTTGATGTTCATGCTGCCTTGGTACAGTGGTTTGAATTTCAGGGAATTAATAATGAAAAGTTGACAAAAAAACGAAGGCTTACCATCTATTTTCCCGTGTAGATTATAAGTTTTTGCTGCTTATGATCTCGCGACTTCCCATGCGTACCTACATAATTAAATAAATCCTAGCAATTCTATAGCTTATGAATAAATCTAATACAGTTTCATAAAAACCTGTTCAGTTGTTCAAAAATAGATACTCTCGTAAGTAAAGTAAATAAATTTTATTTACATGTGTTTTTATGTCGTGTAGTGTGTTACAGGGTGTTAAAACATCGGATTTATCCAAAAATTTTTTTCATTCCACTACACGTATTATGATTTAACATATATTTACAAATCTGCATAGTAATACGAAACCATGTGCATAATATTATATCATCGAGATACATAGATTATAGACTAATACCTATTAATACAACAAGATACATTTATATGCATTTAGTTTCTTATTTTAGTGCTTACAAAGCAACATTAAATAATTCTCTTATACAATAATATCAATAATTCAATAGAAACACGTTTAAGCAATATTCTCATACATTTATATTAGGATTAACAATACAATATAATAACTTAAATATAATACAAAGTATAAACCATTTTATCCCCACAGCGTAACTCTTATTTATGTCAGTCTTTGTATTCACGAACGGACGGAATTCATAAGCCGGGACGAGTGTGATTGTCAATCAGAATCCCTTTATGTATTAAAGGAAAAAGTTAAAGAGACACGGTTATGATGTTATTTATATTGAGGTACCGTTTCTATAAGCTGAAGGAAGTTGGTGGCAATTGTGTTTTGGATGTAAAGGAAGGTGATGTGTAAATGAAAGGTATTTTGTCATATTACAAAATATACAGAATCTTTTATATCAGGCTTCATTTGACATTTATTTATTACTAGCGGTCCGCCCCGGCTTCGCCCGTGGTACATGTTTACATTTTCTCTACAAAAGAACCATCCTCGTACTTCAAGGAATATAATAAAAAAAGAATTATCGAAATCGGTTCAGCCGTTCTCGAGTTATGCGCTTACAACACATTTTGCGATTCATTTTTATATATAAGATTTTGCACAAAAGCTCTTTAGAAATTTATCACCAAATTTATCCTAAAACCAAACAATATTTTATGTTCGCAAGAATAATAAGTCCCCTGGCAATATACCATCATAAAACTGAACAAATATACTACAAAATGCACACTTTATACAGTACACATCAAACAAAAACTAACCCGCGTGAAATGTACCATCGTCTGACCAATTATATTGGCTATTGACCCACCATGGCTTCCCCACGACAGCGCATTAGAGCGTCACCTATAAAACTTTATTTACTGCCGCTCTATGAATGTGATCTTTTATTATGTTAATACTGTGGTGTGGACGGCCTAATTTACGAGGGATAGATGGCGTGGGGAGCAAAGAATTTATCGCTCGCTCTCTTTATGCGAAAATGTTTAAACCGCACCAAGTGTGGCTGAAATACTCGATTTTTTGCAGGGGACTGACGGACGATCCTATACGTTTTGCCATGGTTTATAGCGAGATGGAATTTTAAATCTAGTTGCCTTGATGATGATGCTATATTGACGTGTCTCTTGAAATAACTGGATTAAAATTCGGATGATTAAATTGGAAACTAATAGACGTGGTAAAGAGTAAATTCAATTAAAACAATTGTCACTCGTAACCCAAATTACAACTTTGTGGAAAATTTACGACGGTATGGAATTTTGGGACAGGTAAGCAAATATTTAGGCCTCACGTGGGTAGACAACGTGGCAACCTGTGTTGCTAAGTGCGATACTTCAATACTTTAAAATATTTACAAAAGCTAAGAATTACAAGGAAGAGTATCGAAAATCATTAGTGTCCGACCGAAACTGGTTTCCAGGCCGAAACCGAAACCGAAACCGAATGTTCGGCCGTGGCTTCAGTTTCGGCCGAAACCGAAACCGAAACCGAAACTCACGTGGTCAAGTATGAAATTTCTAAAAATACTGAACTTTGGTGCATTTTACCTATTATTTTGCCTTAATTATGAAATGAAAACACAGTAACTATATTAAATTTGTTGTAATCATTTATTTAATATAAAATAAAAAAAATATTTTTAAAATACATATTAATAATAACAATTTTAATTTTTATTATTTTTTCAAATTAAGTCCTCAGTAAAATCAGTCATCTAAATCAAATCAGTAATTGAGTATTTGAATAATAAAAAAATATTGATTTTTATATGTATTTTAAAACTTTATTATTAATAATATTGATATTTAATGCAATAAACTCCAAAAAAAATATTTTTCAATTAATTATAAGCAATTAAAAATTGATGAAATTTAAATTAAAGTCACGTGACTATAAACGCGCCATGACTGGTCACGATAGATGTGACGTCAAAATGTTATATGTAGTTGTATACGTTTTTCTATCAACTGCAATGAGTGAAAACTAACATTATGACGTCACACGCGTTCGGGTGACGCTTCGGGAGTTGTCGGTGTGTTTTCGGTACTGGATTCAAAGACTAATTTTTATTTTGAAATAAATTTTGAATTATTGCAAAAAAAAATTTAAAAAATTGTTTTGTTATAAAACTAATATATAATCTTTCCATTTAGCACAAAAAAAATTTTTATTCAAATACCCAATTGTTACTGTTACTTTAAATACTAAGTTTTGGTATTTTGAGATCTTTCTCTTTATTAAAGAGTCTTTAATACTTTGGATTGGTATTTGTACTTAGAAGAATAATCAGTCTCTTTTAGGTACCTCTTGAATTATTAATTACTATTACACCCGGTTCCCATCTCAACATAGATAATCAAAAATTGTTTCCACCAGCGTGGGTCAACCAACGCTTTGACAGCGTCCGTCAAAGCGTTGCCGAGGAAAACGAAGTTAGGCGAGCGTGAACGTGTGTGAACTAAGTTCACTGAACTTGCGAAATAAGTTTCGGTTTCGGCAAAAGTTTCGGCCGATTTGGGCCGAAACCGAAACTGCGGCCGAAACTTGATTTTTGGCCGAAACTCGGCCGAAACCGAAACCGAAACCGAAAGTTCGGTCGGACACTAAAAATCATCCTTTTAGTCCTTAAAAATTTAACCTTACTGCGAAAAAGCAATTAATGCTTCCAAGGAATGCCATTAAAACTCAATCTCCAATATTTCAGCTATATATCGCCGATATGCCACGGAATATTTCCAGTTACATAACTTCGAATATTACCATGGATACGAATCACACGATATACTTATGATATACACACGGCAGTGACACTCGGCTCGGCCATTCGTGTTCACCCGACTGTAACTAGGATGCTGTTCAAAGGCAGTAACGAATCAAATACCACTACGTTTCTGTTCGGAATTGTTTATGCGAGAATGACCCGTGTTGCATTCTGCAAGGTATCGAAATAGCTCGATCGAATTACGTACATTTTTGCTTTGGCGTGTGATCGACCGTATTAGGAATTCGTTGGGCTGTACTCTAGGGCTGTCAGGGTATTATTTTTCAATTGCTACGTCTGCGTGCATCGCATTGTTCTCTCTTCCGATGGAGAGAATAAAAATCTTTAGCCATTTTACATATATTTACATAATGGCATTAAATATTCAGTGAATTTTTAGGTTTCAGTCGAATCGGTTTAGAGGCGGAATATGTTTATCGTGTAAATTGTGCTGATAGTCTTTGAAAATGGTTTTAAAACTTTAAATTAGTAACGTTTACTGTATTAATTTAATGATCCTGTATAATAAACCTACGTTAACATAATTCATGAAATAAGACGGTAACTTGTAACAATTTGAACTTTTGACAACACATCAAAACCGTAAAGCATACATTTTAATCTACCGAGTCTAAAAGTCTGAGTGAGTATTAAAATCCTCTCGCTAACAAGTTTCCAAGAAAATATTTATATAATCAGCAGCAGTATTAATACCAAAGTTTCGCAGGTCGTTGCCAACAATGGAGAAATTATATAGATTAACGTTAAAATGTCACAAACGCTTACAGTTTTGCCAATGTTGGGAACGCATACATGCATTTAATTCTTGGACAAACATATTGCCATTGGTATCGTATTTACACGGCAATTATGTTTTGTCTATGATCCAAGTAGAATTGGGTCGTGTTTGTCGATGGCTTTGTTGATTTATGTCGTATAATAATGTGTACTTTTACGGAAGGGTAAATGTAATGCTGATTGAAATTAAGTATCGTGTTCAATTGTCGGACACGTAAATTCAATGAAGGTATTTTTATTTGTTAAAATCTGCCGTGAATTAATGTATATATAAGTTGGACAAAATTAGTACTGAAACTAGTGTTTAGAGCTAAAATTAATAGACCTATTTGTACGGCACCATTGTAAATAACTCAGCAATGTAAAAAATACACATAAATAACGAAAGAACAAGACGGGCCTTCCCAACAAATAACCATATAACAGAGTCGTTAGCGTAAAACTAAACGTTACAAGTGCAGTTAAGGCGAGATAAAATTGGTACAATTCGGAAAGCGAGCGCCAACTCGAGACTAATAAATCTACCTGCCAACCACTCAACAGGCAACTGATATAAATTCTATACGTATAAATTGCGCGCGTATAAACGCCGCGCGTAAATTCACGAGCGAATAAATTGTCGGACAGCGGAACCGGCGCGCGGCAACCCTACCGCGCCGCCAGGGGTGCCCCCTCGCCCGTATCTTCCGTTGTACTGATTTAGTGCGTTACGTATGAAGATAATAACTGGTGAGTTGCATTCAATGCGCTTTTAATTCTTTGCTTTGATGTTATTTTGCTCGTAGTTTAAAATTTAAAGCTGGCTTTCATACATTCTCATGCGTGTACAAATATGACTATTTATTCAATATTCGACGATGTTCTTACTTCTCATATGTGTTCCTTCCTCGTTCTCTAAGTTAGATAGAAGATAATCAAATAAATGTTTGCACAAGTTAAACGTTATTGCCATCGTGTGGCAGCCCTTGGCGTTTCTTTACACGGCAATTCACGGAATTCCGGTGCCCTGAGCAATCCAGCGCCACGAAAAACTATATTGCGAAACCCTATCGAGGTATTTGCGGACAATATGTCTTAATACAGGGAATTGTTTTATTCCTGCCTTCCCTATTCCGTATAGGGCTGAATGAGTAGAGGCTTTTTTGGATATTATTCGAGATGAAAATAATGCTTTGTGACATTAAGTGGTGGTGGTTGTACGAGTTCTTGTTTTAAAGTGACCTGAAAATTTATCTTATCTGATGTTCAATTTAATTATAAATTCTACTCTGGATATGATGATTTGCCAATTGTCATATTACTTACCACTTTTTAATATAACGTGCCTAACTTTTCCTTGCCTTGAAATTTCAACTATGAATATTTTTGACGTGACAACGTCTTAAATTAGGTTGCGACTGGGAGTCACTTATGAAAAAGTGTAACGCTCGGTAACGTTACGATGAGTCACCGAACGAGAGAGAGGCCCGCCGAATGCCTTGCGTCTCTCTCCCACTTAACTATGATCGAGAAAAAGACGTTGTCACGTAAAATCTTCGCCTGTAAAACCGACTTTACAGGCAACCATTTTTTTACAAAAATCAGGTCAATAAATGCTTGCTGGAGACATATATTTTTATACAACGCATGCCATTTAGCTAGGATATTCTAATATCTAAAAAAAAACTTTAATTTAGAGGGAAATATGAACAACACGCGGGCCGCGATCTCGACGGAACGTTTCAAAATAAAATTAAAATAAATTAATAATGTAATGTTTTCGTATAAAAGCGGGCGTAATTAAAATTTTGCGACAGCTGTGCCACTCAATTTTAAACTTGGGGATGTCCGAGGAATTTCATGGAGACATTTCTTTGTCATACTGATTTTTTGCTATTTTCCTTTTTTACGATGAGAGTTTTGATACATTTTTTATAACTAGTTGTAGTAGGTATTCGGCTTTAGTCTGCAATGTCTTTGATGAAGCAATTTTGCATATTTATTCTTAATATATATATAAATCTCGTGTCACAATGCTTGTCCTCAATGGACTCCTAAATCACTTAACCGAATATAATAAAATTCGCACACCATGTGCAGTTCGATTCAACTTGAGAGATAGGATAGTTTAAACATGTAGGTACCACGGGCGAAGCCGGGGCGGACTGCTAGTAATAATGTAATTTTCATATCATCATCATTAACTTTAAATTGTCCATTCAGTGAAAATACAAAAAATGTGAATCACACAGTAAAATGTAGATTTAAATATTTTATTATTATAGTTTTCTCTGATTAGCCTGACTTCTCTCGAAATAATTTGTCACGCAATTTTCAGCTATTTTAATACATAGTATAAAAAAATCAGATATGTACTTGTATTTGAATTTAATTTCCGATGTTACGAGATATTATACTAAATAGCCAATAATATTAAGATTACACTGGCTCGGAATGGTCGGTCTAGATAAAGGAAGCTAGCTCTAACCACGTTAAGCTTTGATTTCAAACTTTGACGAAGGATTTACGACTTGGCTACTGTGATTCGAAATTAATTTGGAAACTGATGTTTAATAATTACCTTTAATAATAGTTGGCTGATATAAATGTGTATGATGTTAATATTTTTTAGTGATTTAGTTAAAATAATTTAAATAGTCATAATTTAAAAGAAATAAACTAAGGATTTAAGTAACTTTTGACATTTCTATTTATTAGTAGGTACTAACTGTGCCCCACGGTTTTACCTGTATTGCTCCGCTCCTATTGGTTTTAGCGTTATGACAGATTTTCCCGATAAATGGCCTATCTAACACTGAAAGAACTTTTCAAATGGTACCCGTATTTTCTGAGATTAGCACGTTCAAACAAAATCTTAAGCTTTATACTATTAGTATAGATAATAAGTACTATTGCGGGTTACCTACATACAGATTATTAGCGAATTATACAGGGAACTGCATAGGTAATTATATAATGGTAAATGGCGCTCCGTTCGGGCTCAGTAATTAGATTCACTTTTGGTTCATTGTTTTGTAACTGTTTGAGCGAAATTAATTTTATGTGTTATTTAGTCGGATATGATTTTGTTAAATAATGTGTAAGTGTAATAAGGTATGTGGTTTCGGTTTGATGCAAATGAAAATCTCGAATTTATAAAAATATTACGAATTTTATTTTAAATTGAAAAATTAAATTATTTAAGTCTTAATGTTCGTAACTCAATCAAGCAAAAAGTATGAAGCGGTCTGAATGAGATTAAGCACAGAGATAGATTACAGTATTTAGAAAATTACATAAACATATTTATCATTTAGTAAGTACTTTTGTAGTGAATACGTAAAAGCAAATCATAACTAGAATAAAACGATAATAACTGTCATATTAACCTATCTACTAAACCTTGATTCAACAAAGAAAGATTATCCAAATACATTGCCCCATATCTACACAACTGTATCACACGATAACATCGCAACCCGTACATACCCAGCGATGGATATCGAACGGGTAGATGTAAAACATTGGATTCTCGTTATCAATAGTGGCAGTGGCCGTGAGGGCCATTCACAGCGCACTGTAGTTTTACTGTCGCACGTTACACCCTGCACCCGAGCCGCCCACTCGCTAGGGCTGGCATGAAGAGGAAATTTTAAAAATAGAAATTCTATATTTTTGTCTATTATTTTAATGCCTACGTCAATAATCGGCCTTAATTTTAATTGGTATAACATCAAACAGAAGGCACGTACTCTAGATTATTTATTGTGTTGTGACTTTTATTTTTTAAAGTGGTAAGTAAATTTGTCTTATTATATTATAATTAGGTATATAAAAAGCAAGCCTTTTAATTTTATTGACCTTTAATTTGTCAACAAATGAATTTTATGTTTTTACTGTGTGGCATATATTTCTAATTTATTGTGATTTTATTTCTAATGCAGTAAAGTGAAAATTAGGCAAATTACAACAATAAATTAAAAATTTTAACGGGGTTATCTCGTCTGACATTAAAAGTGACCCTCGTAAAACTGAACTGCGCCAGCCCTACCCGCTACCCGCTAGTCAAATAGGGAATTTAATAAAATCAAAAACGCGGCGGGTTCGCTGTTTTGATATATATGTGTCGTTTGCGGTCGTACTGAGTGAAATGTGGTTGATTATTACTGAAAAAACCGATATGAAGGATTGGGAATAGGTATGTTAAAAATATGTTATTGCATAGAGTACAATAGGTAGGTTATAGGTATAAGAGATGTCGTTATAGAGGGTTATGGAGTCTAAGGTTGTATATTAGAATAAGATTTCTTAGTTAATGCCGTTTTTATATTTTTTGTGTATCAAGAGTTCATACTACAGTAGGTACATCATTATGTACAAACTATATATTTTACAATCATATAAAGATCATATAAATTCAAACACAAAATAACAATAAATAAATACGTTAATTATTATCCAATAAAAAATCGAATATAAAATAAAATTTAAAATATAGAAGTCATTGCAAACATGAAAGTAAAACATTAATTAATAAGAAAACATTAAAGACGAGAATAATTGTTGAAATATAATTAAGAATATATGTAATTGTAAATATTAAATTCATTTTAATCATCATCGAAATAATATCAAGTGAAATGTTGTTAATACTCTGGTGGGTTGATCAGAAAATAATTGCAAATACGGGCGTTGTGCACTTTGTGGGATTTTAACCACAATGCTTGAAATGGGCTTATTTTGAGTACAAATTGTATGTAATTATGACTACAGTTATGCATTATTGGCTACTTGGAATAAGAGCTATAAAGAATCTCTATAGTAAAATTAATAAATATTTCGGGACAATTTTCACACACGGTCTGATCCCATACTAAGCTTTCGCTTGTGTTATGGAACTCATGGAAACCAAATGGCTGATAAACATACATAGTTATATTTTTAAATAAATACTTATATACGGACAGTCAAATCTCTATGTTTCTATGTAGAGTTCTACTTTTTCCTAATTCATCGTTCAATTTTCCCCTATAAAAGATATGTATTGTGGTTTGTTTTTTGTATGCAAGTTTATATCCACCATAACCATACTTTTACATTAAAATTTTCTACATATATATATTTTATAAAATTAAAATTTTCTATATATATATATTTTCTATATATATACTAGCGGCCCGCCCCGGCTTCGCCCGTGGTACATATGAAAAATAGATGTTGGCCGATTCTCAGACTTACCCGATATGCACAGAAAATTTCATGAGAATCGGTCCACCCGTTTCGGAGGAGTATGCAGACTAACATTGTGACACGAGAATTTTATATATAAGATATTGTAAAAACTTATAGTCTCACATACTGTCTTCTCTTGTTTTTATCAATTCTTTGTGCCTTTTTTTGGAAACTTTTCATGAATAATCTCAATAGAAAGACCTAATTATTTTGCAAAAACATATCAAACAGACTTCCAAGGATGCAAGTCTTCAATAAAACTTGAAACAAAGACAGCAAAAATATCCACACACACCATATATAAATGTATCATTGCGGATTAGCGGACGCAGCCAGGGCGCGTCGTTATAGTGTTATTAATGGTCGTAATCACTACATAGTATAAAACAAAGTCGCTTTCTCTGTCCCTATTTCCCTATGTCCCTTTGTATGCTTAAATCTTTAAAACTACGCAACGGATTTTGATGCGGTTTTTTTAATTGATAGAGTGATTCAAGAGGAAGGTTTTAGTATATAATTTATTAGGTTTTAGACAAAGCGGGCGAAGTCGCGGGCGGTCAGTTATTAGTGTACAATATTATTACAATACAATATTTTATATAATTGTAGCTGTATTTGTGTTAAACGTTTTTTCTTTGGTTCTTTCTAATTATCTCTAGACACAAGAATCATATCATCTAATCGCTTTGTTGAAGAAATTTAGCAGGATATTAAGGATGCCTATTTTTTCCAAGCTGACATACCTGCTCGTCAGCATAATATTTGAATGTTATATTTGGCGACGTGACGTCACGCAAGCACACCCGGGTGTAGGGGATAACGAGGTTCGGAATCTGTTCTTGGTATGAATTCGATTAAGGACCTTTTGTAGAAAGGAAGAAGGTTCAAAGTGGTGATTCTAAAATTAGAATAGTTCGAAAGATTGTATCAGGGAACCCTATTTTCAAAATTACTTGATATTTAAATGGATTATTTTTAACATAGATAAGGGAGTATTAATTATATATTGTAATATACGAAATTATCATACAAAATGACCCAAAAACAGAACTATGTTGCCAATTAGGTCCGAATAACATATGGTATTTAGGCAGTAGAGTGTAGAAATTAACATTTTTATATTATAACTAGCGGTCCGCCCCGGCTTCGCCCGTGGTACATATTTACGTTTTCTCTACATAAAAACCATCCTCGTATTTCAAGGAATATAATAAAAAAAGAATTATCAAAATCGGTTCAGCCGTTCTCGAGTTATGCGCTTACCAACACATTTTGCGATTCATTTTTATATTATAGATTACACACGATTTATTAAGCATACATTTTGTGCGAATTCCTCAGCCGATATATACTGATATTAAATACTCAGCTTCATTTAATTTAATTTCATTAATTTATTCCTTTTGCGAGCGTTCATTAAATTTTGTTCAGTGTTTAATATTGTATCGCGTTGTTTAATTTAATGTAGATAAATGGAAAATATTGTTTTCCATCATATACCTACTTAATTGAGATTTAATTATCTACACATATTGCTAATCAAAACCTACTAATTTTGTAAATGCGAAAGTTTGTATGGATGTTTGTTACTCTTTCACGTAAAAACTACTGAACCGATTACAATGAAATTTAGCACACATGTAGAGGGTAACTTGGATTAACACATAGGATAGGTTTTATCCCGGAAATCCCACGGGAACGGGAACTATGCGAGTTTTTCTTTGAAAACGCGGGCGAAGCCGCGGGCGGAAATCTAGTAAGTATGTATATTAAGGGTTGATTTTTCAAAACTTATTCGTCGAATAATGTATAAAATTACCATTTTAAAAACGTATTCTAATTGCCCGTATTTGACAGTTTACGTGACATTTTAATATTATCGTGTAATACTTTATTGGACGGATAAGTTTTATCCAAGCATTGAAAAATCGGCCCTTAATATCTCCCTATTTTCGATAGGTGAAATAAAAGTTCAATAAAATAAAGAATTAGGTATAAAGTTATAAAAATAGGAAATACAAGCATCTTGTATATTTGCAGAGATTCAATAAAATCACTGAAGTATAAAAATACTTACAGATACCCAGAAATACGTACCCCCTACCTATCTGTAAAAAGATTTTTATACTACGATCCTTTGTCTTAAATCAATACAAAATGGAGAGTTCAAAAATGATACCAAACATCGTTGAGAGGGTTACATCGTACTTACAGCCCTCGGGGTGCAAGCGACCCGGGCAAACACGGGAGGGTTGTTTAGATGACGGGTTAGCTGTCTAGCTCTGAAATGCATGTTTTTAAAGCACGATATAATGAGGCCTGAGCAATGTCACGGCACACACATTGTTGTGGAGATCGACAGCGCGTGAGGGAGGCATTGTAAGGGTTAAATACTAGAGTACATGGGAAGGGAATGTAGAAAGTTGTTTTTCGAATTCCTTGCATGTAAAATATAGTAATGCTAGAAAAAAAAGACCGTGTGTACCAAAATCGTCGCCTTACTCCATGACATGACGGTATTGACATGACGCGACCTTGAAGTATTACTCTCAACGCGCCTAAAAAAGTTAAACTTCATGAAAAAGACGATAACTACCTAGTCTGTACATTCGCATTATCGGTCTGAAACTCAATTGTACTCGTAATAAATATGTTTTTGTAAATCTCATTAAAACGATGCAGATGTTATCATATTACATAACCTACAGCTAATTTTCAAGATGTCTAAAAGTATCTATACAGGAGTCCCCATACAAAACTTCAACCCTCTACAATCGGAACAAATCAACTCGGCCGCCCCGTTCCTTACAACGTACATAAACATGCAGCACATACAAATCCGCGCCAATTAGAGGCATTGCGTGTTCACTTATCGCCAACGCGCAATGTACACGCATTCTCGCGATTATGTCATTCGCGTAATCGCGGTGGTAATGGACCGTACAGATACCATCGACCGTCGTGCTGTAATATCGTCGTCCCGCTTATTCGTACAGTGCGAGAGCGAGATGGTTATACTGTAATTAGCGAAGTTCCAATATCAATATAGATCGGTTATTGAGTTCGGTTTAATTTTGCGGATTTCAATTTGACTTACAGATGTATTGACACGGTTTAACGTTGGTTGCGATTACTTAAATGTGTAGCTTTATTTAGGCAAGGGTAAACAGCGGCTTCTAATATTGGTTGCGTTTATTATTGGTATAGGTACTTAATTACTTTTGGCTTGGAATAGATCTGTTTGTACGGTAACGGTTGCGTTTTTGACATTACGTGATGTTTATTTTGGGAAATACTCGAAGATTAAGAATGAAGATACTGTTTAAATTTTTATAAGAATACCTACCTATTCTATAATTTGTTTTCGAGATGAATTACATACTGATTTTTTACAAGCTTGAAGCTTGATATTTACTTTTTAAAATCATAGATGACATATAATAGTTTTATACATGTAGGTATACCTAGACAAATATTTAAGAAATGTATTTTTTATTTTGTAATAAGTACATTAAACTTATGCGTTATGTTAGTGAACTTAGCAGATCATTTTTAGCAGATCAAAAAAAAAATGTGAGTTCTTATCGCGTGCAGTTGAGTTCTACAGTTCCTGATACTTTTTAGAAATAGTTCTGGCGTTTTTACCTTAAAAAACGACATTTGAAAAAATAATCTGCCAACTTCCCGTAGCAGATCATTTTTAGCAGATCAAAAAAAAATGTGAGTTCTTATCGCGTGCAGTTGAGTTCTACAGTTCCTGATACTTTTTAGAAATACTCGCGTAAAATGAAACACTAGAAAATTTATTTATGTCATATTTCATCACGCCGTAGCACCATGCCGTAGCATCACGCCGTAATATCATGCCGTAGCATCATGCCGTAGCTTCATGCCGTAGCATCATCCCGTAGCATCATGCCGTAGCATCACGCCGTAGCATCATGCCGTAGCATCACGCCGTAGCATCACGCCGTAGCATCATGCCGTAGCATCACGCCGTAGCATCATGCCGTAGCATCACGCCGTAGCATCATGCCGTAGCATCATACCGTAGCATCACACCGTAGCATCACGCCGTAGCATCACAGCGTAGCATCACGCCGTAATACATGCCGTAGCATTACGCCGTAGCATCACGCCGTAGCATCACAGCGTAGCATCACGCTGTAGCATCACGTCGTAGCATCACGTCGTAGCATTACGTCTTAGCATC